>JAJJMC010004960.1:18206-23206 GCA_023531435.1 Papaver californicum
AATTGAAGGGTGATATCAAATCGGTCTTTTTTCGGCGTCATATACATAGTTAGCGCATTCGTCATAGTTAGCAGCTCTGTATCAAGGTCATCATCGATATCGTCACTAGCATCAATCTCGATATTGTCACTACCATCAATATCATCAATAAGATAACCTTTAGGCTTGTCATCCAGGAACTTGTTCGGAAATACCGTAATGAAAGGAACATAAGAGTTTGTCGCTAGGTATTTGACCAAATAGGATCGTCCAGTTCCTATAGAACCTATCACTAAAATACCCCTAGACGGGGATAGGGCTAAGCGGAGCGAAAAGGGTTTTCCATGAGATGGGAAATGAAAACTATTAGCCCCACACGAGGTTTGTGAATAAGTGATTGTCTGATAATGAGCAAGGAATATCCGTCTTTCTGCTAAACAGGATCTATTGAACTCATAATTCATTAGATCTTTTTTATGAATGTCAACTAAGTATCGTAAGTAAATTGATCCCGGTTGTTCAACCATTTGATAACCAGAGTCATTCTTTGATAAATGATCACTATGAGTCAGACTCAATAGAATTTGATCAATCCTTTTTTTTGTCGTTAAGGTGGAGAACTGAACCAAGAATTCTCTTTCTTCATCATCAATCGAATCACTGTTCGCGACCCAGGATTCTATTTTATCATCAATCCAATCAACGTTCACGTTTTTTCTTTTTCTTATCAATGAATAGATCTCTTTACTTGTACGACTTAGATATCTCGTATTTCTCGAAAAAGTGATTCGATTGATGGGATTTGGTATGATACTTATGATATCGATGAGATTGATATTCAAATATTTCTTCTTAGAACGTATTGATTTGACCCCATAAGTGGGACCACCACCCAATAGCATGTTGCCACCAGAAGCAGAACCCCGTATTTCTTCTAGAGAATCTCCTAATTGTTCCAGAGCAACTAGAAAGAGATTCTTTAACCAGAAAGAGTTCAGTTCAGATGTAGGATACCTATCCAGAAGTTTTCGCAACTCAATCATGTATGATGGAATCATCAAAGATTTGATCTTTTCGAACTCTGTCTGTAACTCACTAGAGGCCCGGGAAACAAAGAGAAGATGTGTACGAACGAGATATCCAGCAACAAGAAGAAGGAAAAGGATTGAATAGAGGAACTCCCGAGCATTTGGTGATCTCAGATGTATCCATATCAATGGAACGGGTGACTCATTATTTCGATGAATCATTTCTTCGGACAGAAGAAGATTATGTAAACACTTACTCGAAATCTCACTTATCGGATTCCATTGTGGAAGAATCGCCCACAATTTTTTCTGAGGAATTGGCCATGATGTATCTGATCCATGCATAATATCATGAAAAACGGATACAAATTTTTGACTGCTACTTAGTATCGGCAATAGGTCTGAAAAAGTATCTAAAAGGGTGAAATTTAGATATTTGCACCCTGCCGAAGTAAGGAACCATGGCATATATGTTTGTAACAGATTCCATTTTGAGAGATTTGAAAAAGCACTATCTCGTTGAAGGGTTCTATACATCTGCCATTTCTCAACGCATTTCTTTAGACAAAGACTCTGTTTTTTCCTCTTTTCGGATGGTAAATATTTCTCAGAACATGGAGTGTGAATCAAACCCATGTTTGAATTGAAATTGAGATACTGATGCAAGTTCTTCCCTTCTGAATCAGAGAGATTCATATCTGAAAGAGGTTGACAATAAGTTCTTTCAAAATTGACTATTTGTCCCTCTGTTAGAGGTGTTCCAGAAATGTCTGGGATCGAGTAAATAGCTCTACGAACGAATGGATCGGATCGAATTGGAAAATGGAAAGATTTGTACAAGTTATACCTTTCGTCACCACTTTGTGGAAAATCGTTAGGTATGAATATGTTAGATACCTGTGACTCGATTGATGAAATAGTATCTCTCTCCAAAAAAACATGTTTTTTTGGACCGACGCACAAAGAAAAAATGTTGTTGCGAATGAACAAGATATTGAGGAATTGTCCATACGTAAGATCATAATTATTGATACGGGCCTTTTCCACATAAAAAGGGAATCTTTTGTTACAATCGAACCAGAAGTGATGTGGATTATTCAAGAATCGAAGTCGATTTGCTTTATAAAAAGAAGAGATCAATGAACTTCTATGAAATGGTTTCACGGGATTCAGCCAATTGTCTCGATCGTGGGATATCATTGAGAAATAGGAATCGGTGTTATCAAAGTCTTTCCTGCGATTATTTCTAGTATGAAATGAGTCAATCATCCACTTTGGTATCTTATTGAATAAAAACGGTGATATTGTTCCTCCATTGATCAAGAATTTCGATTTTTGGGAAGTATCACGATTATCCAATAAGAAGGGTTTCAATTTATTCAAATGAACGATTTGAACACCTATTGATTCTAACAACTGATTGCAGAGTTGATCATTCGGCCCTTTCAATTCATAGATGTGGATCTCGGACCTATGAATGGGGATATTCCCGATACTCACAAAGAAAAAAGGAAGTGACTTAGACAAAAAGAGAAGTGACTTGGACAAAAAGAGAAGTGACTTGGACAAATCTTGTTTGTCGATAACCTCGGACCAATCAATCGAATATTGATTAATACGTAATCGACCGAACACTACTTGAAAACGGCTCTTCTGCTCAGAAACGAAATGTTCCAAATGTTCCTGGAAATTATTGCTCCCGTTGGGCCATTTGTATCTATATGCATTAGGATCCCGATTCATGGATCTCTCGGTTCGAGAAATAAGAGGATCGAACCATTTCTTCTGACTCTTTTTCAAATTCGATAAATGTTGGTTGATCGTATATTTCATTATAGTTCTATGATTCAGAGTATCATTTCCTATTTGATCCCTTTGAATTCCATAAAAGAATCGATTCGATACATTTCTTATGTACCCATAGGTGCTATATTGGATTTGAATCAGATTTCGGATCAATCTATATTGATTGACTGCCTCCATTATGTTGTTGCTAGCAAATACCACTCTTTTTGGTTTTGGATCTTCCAAGTCATTCCCGCAGGAGATCCGGACCGATTTTTTTCTGATCCTTCGATAAAAAGATTCATTCTCTTCATAAAAAATAGGAGGTAGAACCAAGAAAGATTTCTTTTTCGATTCATCCCTGGAGTTGAATACCTCATTCAATAATTTTTTTTTATCCAACCCGTAGGAATCAATAGAAAAGGAAAATCCCTTATGATACACCAGATCCGGCTCGGTTATTGATAGAGTGAATAGATCTGCCATTTCTTGAAATCTCTCTTCTGATTCAAAATCGCGGTGTAACGTGTACCCCCCCCCTGTTTCGGTCATGGAATAGATGAAAGAAAGAAAAAAATGGATTTTGGTTCAAGAATGAAATCTTATTGGAACTGGCCATATCCGGTTCATCCTTCGGAACCATATCACATCCCGGATCTGATGAAATAGGATGAATTGAGACGGTATTTTGTAAATACGTAATTATCTTGAATATATCAACCATTTCTTTATTTTCCGATCGTCTGGAAGGGACAAAAGAAACATCTTGTTCTTTCTTCAACAATTTATGATCTCTAGTGGACCTCTCAGTAGGATTCGAACCCAGATGAAGTTCTGACCATCTGTCAGAGAAAAAGGAACGAATTGATTTTGTAGAATTCCCAAGAATTGCTTCGATTTCTTCCGGAAGCAGATGATTATTCATCTGCTTCTCACGTTCCGTGAATAGCCGGGACATTGAGGAATATCCAGAAAGGCATTTCGGGAATCGGTCTGATTTTCTCTCTGTTCGTTCCGTTTGAAGAAAGGAAGGATCCCAAAGAATCGATCTTTCTTTTAGTTGTTGAATCTCTCTTTGATTGATCAATGTGTGATATTCCGAATCCTCATTACTAATCGAATCGAAAGGGTCTCTGGATTGATCAGAAGATCCTTTCAATTGGCTAGAATTCGTTACTTGAACGAAAATAGATCTTGTGGAATCATATTGAATATTTGACGATACATTCCGTACCTTGCTAAAAAACCGATCCTTGCTTACCAACCACACATTGTCTAACCAAATCCAACTCTCTCTCGATACGTTCCTCAAAAAATCCGACTCGTGCAGATTCTTCCCCCAACTAACGAAGATATCTTGGCGGAATTGCCACATATGAAATTGAGCACAATTTTGCAAAGAAATACCCCACTTGTTTCTCGAGAAGAGATGGGAAACATGTTCAATCTCATTTGATTGAATAGTTGACTCAGCTCCTTGTTGTTTGAAGAAACCCTCCACTTCAATTGGTCTTTTTTTCACGAAAAGCAGACATGAGATAACAAATCCAGTGTTTCACTAAGATTTCGAATAGCTGGCCCGAATTCAAGTTGATTATGTTTCGCTTCTTCCTCAGAGAAAGACGATCAAACAATTCCCAATCATGGTCCTTGCGGATCGGATCATCCGTATAGGATACAAAAAGAAACTCCAGATATTTGATATCTTTCTCTTTAAATGAGATCTCAATTCCAGCTACGGTTTCCTTAGATATCTTACAACTAGAATTCCACCTTTTTCCGATCCGGTTCCTCCACCACCGCGAACCCCAGTTAGAGTCAGGCATGATACACTTTTTCGTTATTGGGAGAACCCAAGTACTCTCTTTCGGATCCATGAAACAACTCTCAGAGATCTTTTTCCCTTTTGGAAGATAGAGGAGCGAAACAATCAACCTATTAATATTGGAAGACCAAAAAGATTCTTCCGATGTATCATTTCTGGGTCCAATGGAATTCATAGGTATAGGAAGAAGCCCCATCAAATAGAGATTTTTTCTTTCGACCATATTTCGATTGTTAATACGATATATAAGGACCGCTACTACAAGCAGTACTACACCTTTGATCGTGAAATATCGATTGCTTGTTGAACCCTGTGAATCGCGTGAAAGGAGGATACTCCAAATTCGGGGGTCAAAGAGTTTCATAAAACGTTCTTGGTGGAAA
>JAJJMC010004960.1:28206-44305 GCA_023531435.1 Papaver californicum
TGCATAAAAGGATCCTTGAAGAACCATAGGAAGGTCTGAAAATAATTACTAAACACTACTACAGGATGCTCCATTTTTCCATAGAAATTTATTCGCTCAAGAAGGATTCTAAAAGATGTTGATCGTAAACGAAAAGATTGTTTACGGAGAAAAAAGAATATGGATTCGCATTCATATACATGAGAATTATATAGGAAGAAGAAAAAGCGTTGATTCCCCTTTGAAAAAAAGGAAATTTCTTTTTTTTTAGTAATAAGACTATAGCAATTACGATACTCATGGAGAAAGAATCGCAATAAATGCAAAGAGGGGACATCTTGTATCCAAGAGCGTAGGATTCGAACCAAGATTTCCAGATGGACAGGGTAGGGTATTAGTATATCTGACACATGAGTTAAATGTGATAATTTATCCTCTAAAAAAGGAAATATTGAATGAATTGATCGTAAATTTTGAGATTTTCTATCCTTTCCTTCTAGAAAAGATACTAATCGTAGTGAAAATGGAATTTCTACTATGACTGCAAGCCCCTCGGATATCATTTGATAATAAACATTTGGGTTGTGCGCAACAAAATTTTTTTGTTTAGAAACATTTGTCGAACTCAAAAAAGGAAAATGTTTCTGTTGATACATTTGAGTAATTAAACGTTTCACAAGCAGTGAACTGGATTTATTATCATAACCTACATTTTTCACGGATTCATAAAGAATTGATCCATTTAAACCATGATCATGAGCAAGTGCATAAATATACTCCTGAAATAGAAGTGGATATAGGAAGTCTTGTTGCCGAGATCTATCTATTTTGGAATATGCTTCTAATTCCTTCATTTGAAATTCGATTTGAAACAAAGGCAAAGGATTTCTTGGGTTCACAAATGATACATAGTGCGATACAGTCAAAACAAGGTATATAGTAATAAAAGACTAGACACCTCGGATACAGATAGGCTAATCAACGGATCCTCCCTTTTTTAATCCAATTGATAATGGTTAGAAATCCTTTATTTTTGCAACCCGATCGCTCTTTTGATTTTGGAAAAAATGAATCTTTATCAATATACCCCTTCTTCTACACATTCGTCTCCCCTCCATACTATAATGAAGATATAGTGAATAGTTAGGATTTATAAAAAAATAGATAATCCACTTATAGGAGAACCTTTTACCGCGTTAGGCACTAATATATTTTTAACGTATAATTAGATCGGGTAATCATTCAAATTAAGAACAAAAGCCCGTTGCTTTTTATTTACCTATAATTGGAGCCGTATGGCTCTATCCATTTATTCACTCGACCCATCCGTGAATTTCTTTTGTCACGCTCCAAGAATTCAAACAATATTTTGTACCGATCTGGTAAGGATGAAGAATTCTCAGAGTTTTGCATTGATACGACATGCTATTTTTTCCATTCATTCCCTTTCAGGATCAGTCGTGGTCTTACAAACTTTACCAATGGTATGGACGAATCCGTTGCTTCATCCAAATGTGTAAAAGAATCTAGCCGCACTTAAAAGCCGAGTACTCTACCGTTGAGTTAGCAACCCAAATAATGTAATTATGGTGTGTAGATATGATCGAAATAAAAAAAGAAATAGATTAGATTGAACGGCCACATCAAAGGATTAAACTAGCAACAAATCGACAAAAGGTTTTTAGGACCGATTCGGAATATAAAAATGAACAAATCATATGAAAATAGAAGAAATTCCCAGATAAAAAAAGAGAGATTCTCCTTTATTTGTCTATTTTTTCATAAAAAAGGGTCCTCTTGTGTTACAGCAAATCTAACGAGCACTTTTTTTGAAGTAAAAAACAAAACTTATGGGACGTGGATAAATAGATCCATTTATCCACGATCCAATTATATTTGTTCAATACACTATTGTCAATATGAACGTTGAAAACATAAAGAAAAAAAGACAAAACCCGAATATAACAAAAGGGACAATAAGCAAGCTTAACCCCCTTTTCTTGGTGTCATCCTAACAAAAACCAAACCATATCAAGAAAAAATATTTCATTATTTCGAGAATCGATAATATTCGAGAATCGATAATATGGGATTATATGAAAGCAATCTAATAGTAAATTCGTATAAATAGAACAAAAAAAAAAGAGTGAAAAAAGAAGAAATTCCAGGAAGTTCACATTATGGAACCCTCACTTTCTTTATCTTTGTTCATTATTTAAAGTTCGTTTGATTACCGGGAAGAAGTTCCTTAAACACCTCTGCCTTCTTTGAAATATCATGAACGGTTCCTGTGGGTTGAGCGCCTTTTTCAAGGAAATAGAGAATAGCGGGAACGTTTGAATAAGTTTGATTCTTTATCGGATCGTAAAAACCCACTTTTCGAAGATCTCTTCCTTCTCTTCGGGATCGAACATCAATTGCAACGATTCGATAGATGGCTCATTGGGATAGATGTAGATGAACAACGCCCCCCCTAGAAACGTATAGGAGGTTTTCTCCTCGTACGGCTCGAGAAAGAATGATTTGAATTTATGTATATAGTTCCAAATAGATTGAGAAAATAATAAAATCCATTAGACTTTTTTTGAATTCCTTTTTTTCTTCCTTCCCGCAGAAAAGAAAAAACATTCGTACTCATAACTCAAGTTGTATAATTATCAAAGAGCTCAAAGGAAAATCCTTAAGCTTAGGCATTTTATTTATTGAGCTGTCTCTAACCCCCTTGCTTTGTCTTGTTTAGAGTCCATTTTTTATTCCTCGCCCTGACCGAACCTATTGTTGAGACAACAGAAAATGGTGTTTTCTTGTTCCGGGATCCTTTATCGTTGCTTTGAATCATTGGGTTTAGACATTACTTCGGTGATATTTAATCTTTCAAAACGGCAGCAACATACCTTTTGTGATTTCTTTCTATCGAAGAATCAGATGAAGGATTGATTCCCATGCGATACACTTTTGTTTTGATCAAAATAGTTTCGTTTTTTGACAATTCCAAGAAAAGAATTTCCTTTTTTTGAAACGTTTGCTCGAATTGGATCCTTTCTATTTCTATATTGAAGATATACTTACGAAGTTGTTCCGACTTATTGATTGACACTAACCCTAGACCCTTGCCCCTGAGAAATGAATCAATACTTTCTACTCGAGCTCCATCATGTACTATTTACAACCCAGCAAAAAGGGATTGTTCTAGTGGAACAGAACAAACTATGTCGAGCCAAGAGCACCTTCATTCCTATATAAAATGGTGGATGTAAGAATCCACAACCGATCATGTCCTTCAAGTCGCACGTTGCTTTCTACCACATCGTTTTAAACGAAGTTTTACCATAACTTTCCTCTAGTTTGGAGCCGGTATGGAATTGATTCAATATGGAATCATGAATAGTCATTAGTTCAATCGGTACATAGTAATCTATACTTTCATACTTTCTTTTTCTATATGGAAAGGTCCTTTTTTCTGGAGAAGTCTCCGCAAAGGATTCAATTTAATTAACCCTATCTTTTATTCTATGAGCAAAAGAATTAATAAAGAAAATGAAGAAAAAAACGCTTTTCTTTAATCTGCATCTTCAACAGAACAGATTGTTCAAGACCATCAATCATGAAAGATTCAACCTTTCTCGAACAGCTAAGCTAAAAACAAAACACCTAACTAAAAAAAAGAAGGGTCTTTCATTATATTTCTAATACCGGAACAAAATGAATATTAAGTATTAACCAAAGAAACGAGTCCAATGAACTGGAAAGGCCAGAAATGAGTTGATAGAATTAAAGTTAACAAATCTCACATCTCTTCGAGAACCAAAGATTGATAAAACATCATGAAAAGCGTTTCGTTTTTCAAATTTTCTATTTCAATAGAATTTTGATTATTTGATCGTGAAATCAATTAAAGGATTTAGTAATCAGATCATAGCCTGTAGTTAAAAAGGTTTAATAGATATCTCATTTCCGACTCAATCACCCATCTATTTTGAATGAATCATTATCTCGGTGATGGAATGAAAATTCAATTAGTCCCAAGAGCCCCTTCTTGTTTAGTTTAGACTTCCAAGATCCACAGAGAATTAATAACTAATAACTGGACTCCACTATTTACTTTAGTGATAGGGGGGTAAGGTAGAGCTTTTTCGCATTTTCACTTTGAATGCGTTCTTTTTTTTTTTATGGATATAGACCATAAAGTCTTTCTAAGCAACTAGGAATATCGATGGAACAGGCAGACGCGGAAGAGCCCATCTCATTTTTGAATTCAACTATTGAGCTATTTCCTGGCCAGGTAGGATAGGAAATAGATCTCGCTCTATCGGCATGTCATTTGCCCTGGGTTGTTTTGCGAGAAAAAGGGTAAGATATGATTCAGAAAAGAATCAGTAGAACTCAGAAAAAAAGATTCGATTTTATTCAACATTACACTTTGAACCTAATTGGACTGCTCTGGGACGGAAGGATTCGAACCTCCGAGTCGCGGGACCAAAACCCGTTGCCTTACCGCTTGGCCACGCCCC
The DNA here is from genome assembly GCA_023531435.1 of Papaver californicum. Taxonomy (NCBI): domain Eukaryota; kingdom Viridiplantae; phylum Streptophyta; class Magnoliopsida; order Ranunculales; family Papaveraceae; genus Papaver; species Papaver californicum. The sequence goes on from JAJJMC010004960.1 coordinate 32,697, forward strand.
ATTTATATTTATATTTGACACCAATAAACACTAATATCCGTATTGTTTATTCGTCAATTCCCACCCAAATCTCTATGGAATAGAGTAGATTGTTGCTAGGATTTAATGCATATAGTTGTAGAATTTAACTTAATTTATTGATCATTACATAGAATTCAATTAAGATATTGTATGAAAGTATGACTCCTTCTGTTCTCGGTTGAGAATTGAAGGATTTGTGATTGAGCAAGTAAAAAAAAAGAAGAATTTGAATCTACCTTACTTTCTTCCTTTTTTTCCTTAATATCAATGACTCAATCAAAATACAATTATCTCCAAGAAGGAAATGTTTGTTATGCTTAATATCTTTAGTTTGATCTGTATCTGTCTTAATTCTGCCCTTCATTCGAGTAGTTTTTTCTTCGCCAAATTGCCCGAGGCTTATGCTTTTTTTAATCCAATTGTAGATGTTATGCCAGTAATACCTGTGCTCTTTCTTCTCTTAGCCCTTGTTTGGCAAGCTGCTGTAAGTTTTCGATGATATTTTTTTACTACTGTCCTACAAACATGTATGATTTTTTGATAAAAAAAGAGTCTAACAATTAATAAGATCAGCTAAGTCTTATATTCTGAACCCTCGATCCAAACATTTGAATTCTTGGATAATTGCGAGAAATCTTGATCACCTCCCCAACTTGACCTTCTACTTCAAGGGCCCTATTCAATTTAGGGTCCCCCACAATATAATATAGAATTGTGTCATAAAAAAGCGTTTCCGTAACGAAAGAATCTTATTACAAACGAATTTCGAAAAAATTACTTTCTTTTCGAGAAACTACTTCGTTTCTTGGTGTAAAAAGAGGATATGTGGTATAAAAAAGGATAGTCTATTCCCTTTTTTTACAAAAATGATCTTGGAGATTGTGTAATGCTTACTCTCAAACTCTTTGTTTACACAGTAGTGATATTCTTTGTTTCTCTTTTTATCTTCGGATTCCTATCTAATGATCCAGGACGTAATCCTGGACGTGAGGAATAAAAAAGAGGAAAAAGCTTTTTTCTTGCTTGTTGGTTTATTCATTTTCTTTTTTTTTTTATTCCAGACATTTAACTATGAGAAAATAAGATAAAATGCAATGAAAAGGTCTCGATCTTTTTTTGAATGCAAAAAAAAGAAAGTCATCGGAGGAAACGGAAAGAGAGGGATTCGAACCCTCGGTACAAATAAATCGTACAACGGATTAGCAATCCGCCGCTTTAGTCCACTCAGCCATCTCTCCAAATTGAAAAAATTACTATGTTACGGTTACGCTTGAAGCCAAAAAGTCTTTATTTTTTCTTTCACTTTATTCTATAGATAGATAAGATAGATACAAATTGGATTAGCAATCCAACTCGAATTTCATTTCGATAATGGGTATATCTTCCATAGAAAGAAAAAAAATATCCCCCCTTTTTTAGCCGAAAGCTCCTTTTATTCCCCGGCCTGGTCAGTACCTAGCCGGGCCATTTCTTACTTTATTCCAACGCAATGAATGATGGATCAACTCATTTCTCTGATTTGAAAACAAAAATACTTGTTATTGAAACAACAACGACAGGAACACGTAAGACTATTTCCAATCTTATGGTATAGGATAGAAGTGTCTTTGCTTTTTTTATCAATTTGGAAAAAGAGGGACCTATCCTATTTCTTAATATTATAACTCTAATTTCGTTATTTCTTCAAGGGCAGTCTTTATTTGAAGACTTGAGTTGAGTCCATAAAAAAGACTCCGGGTTTTTATACTAGATCCAGTTGATTGGCTCGAATTCCTAAAATTTACCGGCGGAATATGAATAAAATAAATAGGGAAAGGGTATTTTCAAAAAATGAAAGAGTCAAACTTTCTCTCTTTTTTGAGAAAATTTTGTATTTTCTTCTAAAGGATTGGAGGGTTGAAAAAACGGAGCTACGGATTCTTACACAATTTTTTGTGACTTCAGTGGCTCTTTCTTTAAAGAACCCCCCAGCCCAGCAAAATAAAAAGATATAACCCTTTTGTTTAATAAGACTTCTTTTCCTACCTCATCAAGTTCTCCCGACAAAAAGCGTCAACGCTCCAATTTAATAATTCTATTCTGATCCTATCTTGATTATGTAGGATTCCCTTGTTCGACAAAGATTCCATTCATATACAATAATCAATTGTAGCGGGTATAGTTTAGTGGTAAAAGTGTGATTCGTTCTATTAATCCCTTAAATAGTTAAGGGGTCTTTCGGTTAATTTGTATTCCGATCAAAAACTTTCTTTCTTAAAAGGATTTTATCCTTTACCTCTCAATGACAGATTTGAGGAAGAATATACATTCTCGTGATTTGTATCCAAGGGTCAATTTAAAATGGAAAATTGGATTATGGAATTGCGAAGCATAATTTTTTTTAGTTGGATCAAAACTTCCAATTAAATGAGTATGAATAAAGGGTCCATGGATGAAGAAAAAAGTGTATTTCAATCGTAACTAGATCTTCCTTTTTTTCTTTGTAGAAGGGAAATTGAAGCGAAATAGCTATTAAATGATGACTTTGTTTTACTAGGGCCATCAACATATTGTTTCAGCTCGGTGGAAACACAACTCTTTTCCTCAGGATTCGCACAGTAGAAATAGAGAACGAAATAACTAGAAGTATTTGTTAGAATTACCCCCTTCTAGAGGGATCATCTATAAAGCGAGTTGTTTTGAATGCATTCAGACAAAAAAGCTAACATAGGTGTTATGGGTCAAAATTTTTTTTACAACTTAGATTTTGGAATCTATCCATTTTCCATAAAGGAGCCGAATGAAACCAAAGTTTCATGTTCGGTTTTGAATTAGAGACGTCAAAAAGAAAGGCTGAATCGACGTCGACTATAACCCCTAGCCTTCCAAGCTAACGATGCGGGTTCGATTCCCGCTACCCGCTCCATTTTAATTCTGATATACGCATCATTAAAGTAAATAAGCATATTTATTCCCTCAATTTTTTCACAAAAGAACCTGGTTCCTTTTTTACAAATAGGAAGATAGTAAAGGAAAACGAGAAAGAGAAAATACGGAATGAAAAGGCGTCCATTGTCTAATGGATAGGACAGAGGTCTTCTAAACCTTTGGTATAGGTTCAAATCCTATTGGACGCAATTTATTTCCATCTATTTTTTTATCTTTTTATGTCAAGAAAGATATTTGGAATGATTTAAATAAGAAACGTTTCTCGACGATTTACTAAGAGTAATCAACTTCTTTATGCTTGTTCCTGAAGTAGAAACCGTTCTATCTGTTCCTTAATAGCTTCCTTCAAAAGAACTTCTGCTTCCTCCGGAAATTTCTTGGTAGAAGATATGATTTCTTGCAATTGAGGTTTATTCGTTTTTAAGTAAGTACGTAATTGAACGAGGAATTTCTTTACCTGATCTATTTCTAACGAATCAAGATACCCATTCGTTCCGGTATAAATAGTCATTACCTGTTCTTCCACGGTGAGAGGGGCCGATTGGGCTTGTTTGAGCAATTCACGTAATCGTTGACCTCTTGCCAATTGATTCTGAGTTGCTTTATCGAGATCAGAAGCAAATTGTGCAAAGGCTTCTAACTCTGCGAATTGAGCCAGCTCTAATTTTAATTTGCCAGCTACTTGTTTCATGGCTTTAATTTGCGCCGCAGATCCTACTCTGGAAACAGAAATCCCCACATTTATAGCAGGTCGGATTCCGGCATTGAATAGATCGGCGGATAAGAATATTTGTCCATCTGTAATGGAAATTACGTTGGTAGGGATATAAGCCGAAACATCCCCAGATTGAGTCTCTACTATTGGTAAAGCAGTCATACTTCCTTCACCTAAAAGAGTACTTAATTTAGCGGCTCTTTCCAAAAGGCGTGAATGCAAATAAAAAACATCTCCTGGATAAGCTTCGCGGCCTGGAGGTCTCCGTAATAGAAGAGACATTTGACGATAAGCTTGTGCTTGTTTGGAGGGATCATCATAAATGATTGAAGTATGTCGTTCACGGTACATAAAATATTCAGCCAGAGCCGCTCCTGTATAAGGGGCGAGGTATTGTAATGTAGCAGGTGAGTCTGCCATTTCGGCTACCACAATAGTATAATCCATTGCCCCCCGTTCCTGGAAAGTAGTCACTACCTGAGCTACAGAAGATGCTTTTTGACCAATAGCTACATAAACACATACTACATTTTGCCCTTTTTGATTCAGAACTGTATCCGTGGCTACTGCTGTTTTACCGGTCTGCCTGTCCCCAATAATTAATTCTCGCTGACCGCGCCCTACAGGGATCATTGAATCAATAGCACTAAGTCCCGTTTGAAGAGGCTCATATACAGAACGTCTTGAAATAATACCTGGAGCGGGAGATTCAATTAACCGGGATTCAGAAGATGAAATTTCACCCCTACCATCAATAGGTTTAGCCAGAGCATTTACAACACGACCCAAATAAGCTTCGCTCACAGGTATCTGAGCAATTCTTCCCGTTGCTTTTACAGAACTTCCCTCTTGTATCATTAAACCGTCACCCATTAATACAACACCAACATTATTTGATTCCAAATTAAGAGCAATGCCTATTGTACCTTCTTCAAATTCTACTAATTCTCCTGCCATTACTTCATCAAGACCATGAATACGAGCTATACCGTCGCCTACTTGAAGTACGGTGCCGGTATTCACAACCTTTACTTCTCTATTATATTGTTCAATACGTTCACGGATAATAGTACTAATTTCGTCGGCTCTAATGGTTGCCATGAGTCTTTCTTAATTCTTTTTTAAAAGCAAAGGAAAAAAATAATGCCTGCAGTACAAAAGACTAATCGGTTATTTCTTTCATCGCCCCAAACATGCCAATATTAGCATTGATGGTGCGTAAATGTAACTCGCTGTTCAAACAACTATTCAGAGTTCCTAGAGCTCCTTGTAAGGCTTGTTGGAAAACTCGTTGTCGGACTTGATTAATCGCTTTTTGTTGTTCAAACTGAATGGTTTCGTTTTTGTAATTTTCTAATTGTACCAAATTCTTATAAGTTGAATTAATCAAATTTGATTTTTCTCGTTCTATCTCAGAATATCCATTCACTCGAAACTGATCGGCTTCCATTTCCACTTTTCGTAAGCGAGCCCTGGCTTTCTCCAGCTGTTCAATGGCCCCTCCACGTAATTCTTCTGAATTTCGAATAGTACTCAAGATCCTCTGTTTTCGATTATCTAATAAATCACTTAATGAAAGTAGATTCTCTTCCCATTCATTTCAAAACTTCCACGATCTCTTCCCGAACCAAACATGAATCTTTCGATTCATTTGGCTCTCACGCTCAGTTACTTATAGGGGATTCCATATTTTTTATGTAATGAGCCTATCCTCTCTTCTCTGTTCGTATTCCAAAATATCAAAACGGATCATTGATCCACGACCATAATATTTGGAGGACTCTTCCGACCAGACAAAAATCTGTAATTATCGGCAAAGTTGTTTATATTTTTTTCTGAAAATCCAAAAAATGCTTCTTACTTTAATACATAGGTCGTCGATTCGGCATTGAAAAAAGGGATCCTTCCTTTTTCCAGTAACAGGTTCAAATCGTTTTATCGATATGAGTGTTCTATATCGAATAAATTGCCAACTTTTTTTGAAACCATTTCCATACTAACATAGTGGTAGAAAGAGTACCATGTAGCGCCTAGACTTCAAACGGTTTAGCTTTAACCATGTTAATAGTTCCACATTATTGGTTGATAGAGAATCAAAGTGTATTTACTTTACCAATGAGTCGCGAAATGCTATGGTTCTTACATATGATTTCTTTACTTTTTCAGAAGTAATTCGCGAGATCGTGCACCCTTCATTTACTTAGTTTAGTTCTAAAGAAAAAAGAAAGTGCAGCTGGTTAGATCCAGCCTATTCTTGAAATAAACAACCCGCACACACTCCCTTTCCAAAAAAGATCAATACGCCAAGTACTACACTTAGATTTATTGGATTTGTTGCTAAAATATCGGTATTAAACCCGAAACTCCCGGCGGATGGCCAGTGACCCAAAGAAACGAAAGAATCGGTTACATTTTTCATATGATCTCCTCTTATAGATAGGACTAACAAAATAAAACAGAGTTTGTATCAATTCGTCCCTTTTTTTATTGTTTGATTAATTTTTGATTTCCTTTTTTTTTACATAGATTTTATTATTCCATTTTGCATTTTTTTTATTTCATTTGAGGTTCCCACTCAAAAACACACTTATTAGAATTAGGTCCAGATCTCATGTCAGTCGTGAAATACCTCATCTTTTGCAACGCTTTCTAAAAAAAAAGGGTTTCGTTGGACTAAGAACGGGAAGGAAGAAAGCGAGTAGGTCTGCTAATTCCTCATCCTCAAATCAGTCCTTCCCACGGATATTGTCTCAAAAAAAAGTGATTGTAAGAGTAAAATCTTGATAGAATTCAAAAAAGCAGGTAGGAAATCCAGGGCAATAAAATGGAGAAAAAAACTTTCAAATTCTTAGGATTAAACAAAAGGATTCGCAAATAAAAGTGCTAATGCCACAACCAAGCCATAAATTGTTAAAGCTTCCATAAAAGCCAGACTCAGCAATAAAGTACCTCGTATTTTACCCTCCGCCTCTGGTTGTCTCGCAATACCTTCTACGGCTTGTCCCGCAGCAGTACCTTGACCAACTCCAGGTCCAATAGAAGCAAGCCCTACGGCCAATCCAGCAGCAATAACGGAAGCGGCAGAAATCAGTGGATTCATGGTAAGCTCCTCGCACCAAAATAAATAAATGGTTAATGATACAATCAACCAATAAATAATGCCTTATGATTCCATTACTAACATATATCCAATTGAAGTAATTATATTATTGAATCGTCAGAACTACTTCGATTTCTCGTTTTTAGTTCCCATCCATCGAGTCTTTATCAATTAGCAATCCATAAAGCTCTTCCATTTCTTAGTTCCAAAGCATTCTTTCAATTCTTCGTTATTTTTCTCTTCTATACTATATGCTCTTGGTTTCATGTGTTTATTCATTCGTCACAGACGAAATGGAAGGACTTCTATTGGAATCCTCATCGAAATTCAGAGTGGGATCGTAAAGGAAATAAGATCTATGGATAGTTCATATATAACTAGTCAATATCTAATATCACATATACATATGTTTCTTCCATAGTGTAAACCAACTATTGAATTCTCATCCTATATGCATTCGAATTCTAGAAAAAACATACACAACAATAGGTTTATAGCCATTACATATACCTAAGTCGATCCCCTAACCTATTTTTTATGAAGCCCATTTGTCACTTCCTCTTTGCCCTTTAGTTATCATTATCCCGTATGAATCCAAATGGGCGGGTTGGTTGGTTCATTATCATTAGCCCGAATCATTACATATCAATACAATATCAGGATTTGGTTGATGAAATTGCATGGAATTAATTCGAATTTTGGACAATCCTTGAATTAAAAAAATTTAAATGCCAATCCATCGTTCTATAGAAACATCGTTTTTTGTTTAATCACAATCAAAGTTAGATAGCATAACAATTTGGATTCAAATTATGAACCCTAATATAATTCTAATATTGTAATTGAATGAACAAATAGAAGTGGGGGTATGACATCAATCGGCCAAGAATCTTAGGAAAAAGATCTTTTAGATCTCTTTCCTTTATTTTAAATTCCCGAATATCAATCAGAAAAGCTAGTTAATGATGACCCTCCATGGATTCGCCTATATAAGCCGCGGCTAAAGTTGCAAAAATAAGAGCTTGAATCCCGCTTGTAAATAATCCAAGAAACATGACAGGTATAGGAACCACTGAAGGTACTAAAGAAACAAGAACAACAACTACTAATTCATCAGCCAATATATTCCCGAAAAGCCGAAAACTTAGTGATAAGGGTTTTGTGAAATCTTCTAGGATGTTAATTGGTAAAAGGATTGGAGTTGGTTGAATGTATTTACCGAAATAACCCAACCCTTTTTTGGTAAGACCCGCATAGAAATATGCCACGGACGTGAGTAAAGCTAAAGCAACGGTAGTATTTATATCATTCGTAGGTGCGGCTAACTCCCCATGAGGTAACTGTATTATTTTCCGAGGTAAAAGAGCCCCTGACCAGTTAGAAACAAAAATAAATAGGAACATAGTTCCAATAAAGGGAACCCAAGGACCATACTCTTCTCCAATCTGAGTTTTGCTCAAGTCTCGAATGAATTCAAGGACATATTCGAAGAAATTCTGACCATTGGTCGGAATAGTTTGTGGGTTCCGAACAGCTATAGCAGCTGAACCTAATAAGATAGCAATTACGACCCATGACGTAATAAGGACTTGGGCATGGACTTGGAAACCACCTATTTGCCAATAGAAATGTTGGCCTACTTCCACACCGGATATATCGTATAGCCCTTTTAATGTGTTGACGGAACATGGTAGCACATTCATATTGTCCTCTGGCAGAAATAGAACTAAAAAAGGAATTATTTTGATTCCACTATCTCTTTCTCAACTCGTCTACTTGAATCATATTTTTCGGATATCAAGTAATCACATAATATCCCCAGCTTTTTTATCTCTTTTTTGGTATTCAGAATATAGTAACCGATTCAAAAAATCTATGGAGTTCTCGAAGTAATTGACTTATCTTATTATTAATCAACGATTTGGGATATAGCTAGAACGGCCCTCACAAATGGCGAATACTAATTTGTTAAGGATTAATCGGATTGAAGCTATAGCGTCATCATTGGCTGGAATCGAAATATCTGCGAGATCCGGGTCACAATTTGTATCGATTAAACAAATCGTTGGAATTCCCAAAGTTACACATTCTCGAAGAGCCGTATATTCTTCTTGCTGATCAACGATGATTACAATATCAGGTAACCCCGTCATATATTTGATCCCACCCAGATATGTTTGCAAGTGATATAATTGTCTCTTCAACATTGCTGCATCTCGTTTCGGAAGGCGGTTGAGTCTTCCCTTCTTTTGTTCCGCTCTCAAATCCCTGAACTTATGAAGTCTCGTTTCTGTAGTGGACCAATTCGTTGACATGCCACCGAGCCATTTTTTATTAACATAATGACACCGAGCCCTTATTGCAGCCGATGCTACTGAATCAACTGCTTTATTTTTAGTACCAACTATTAAGAATTGCTTTCCTTTACTTGCTGCATCAAAAACTAAATCACAAGCTTCTGATAAAAAGCGAGCAGTTCTAGTAAGATTTGTAATATGAATACCTTTACGCTTTGCAGAGATGTAAGGTGCCATTCTAGGATTCCATTTCCTAGTACCATGACCAAAATGAACTCCTGCTTCCATCATCTCTTCCAAATTAATGTTCCAATATCTTTTTGTCATTTCTCCCCACGCTTCCCTTTTTTTTAAGAGATGAGATACCCTAAATACTAAATAAAGAATTGTTCCGATGGAACCTTTTACCAGAGATTGGCCGTTGATACACGGGCCAAGCCATAAATTCCTTTCTATTCACTATTATCTTTAGACCAGATAGTTTAAAGTTAAGTTAAAAGGATTAATCCGCTCTTAGGAATCATTAAATCCCGTAAATAATTGTTCTGATGGATCGTGGATATTCTTTGGGATGTAAGAATCAAATAATTCTTTGTGTTGGAACAAAATATCTCTAAACCCCCCTCGGAATAGGTTATTCTTTTTTAGTTCAAAAGGGATATTGCTGTGTTGCCTTGAATGATACACTAATCCTTTGAATCCGGTACCAACAGGTATCATCCCCCCCAGAACAACGTTCTCTTTCAGACCTTTCAACCAATCGATACGACCTCGTAGAGCGGCTTTTGCTAAAACTCGAGCAGTTTCTTGAAAACTCGCCTCGGATATGAAACTTTGAGTATTCAGAGACGCCCTCGTTATTCCCAATAAGACGGCTCTATAACAGATCGCTTCTTCCAAAGCTCGTCCCGTTCGTTCCGCTCGCAACAATCCAATAAGTTCTCCGGGTGAAAAAACATTAGACATTCCATCTTCCGAAACCAAAACTTTTGATGTTATTTGACGCACAATAATCTCGATATGCCTATTGTGGATTTGCACCCCCTGGGATCGATAAACTTTTTGAATCTTATTAACCAAAGAGATACGACTTTGTGCTATGGTTAACTCTGCGCCAATCAAAAACCCCCAAGGAATTCCAAGAATTCTTGTTATACGTTCGTTCCAACCTTCAACCCTTTTTTCTAGGTTCATTGATATTGAATCAAGCGAGCGCACTTCTAAAACCTGTTCCACTTTTGGAAGACCCTGCGTTATATCACCTGATCTCGATTTTTCATAGATAAATGTAACTAATGTATCTCCTTCAGAAAGGGTTTCACCATAATGTCCATGGACGGTTGCTCCTGGCGTAGCCAAGTAGGGTTTGGCCGATCTTATTACTAAAGAGCCAACACGAATAATTAGAACCTGACCCGCTTTGAGGCGGGGTCCATATTTGGATATACATACATTTTCACAAATAAATTGTCCAAGGTTAATTATTGTCGCTGTCTCTTCACAATAATCGTGCTGGAGAAAAAACCAATTCAAATTTAATGGATTCAAAATGATGTGACTTCCTAGATTGGGATTATAAATTCTCCCAGTTTCGTCCATTAAATAATATTTAAGTCCTTGGAAAGTCTGTTTTAAATTGTCAAGTAGCAAATATTTTTTTACCAAGATCTGATTATGAGTTATTAAATGATAAGAAGAAAAATTCACAAATTTAGGCACAATCCCTAAAGGACCCAATGAATTTCGAATGGAAATTAGGGGATCCCTTTTCATTGATTCTTTTGTTGTCACACTGTCATTATATTTAACACCGTTGAATGGACCCATTCGAGAACAATTAGATGATGACAAAATGATCAAAGGTTGGGATTCCTTATTTCGATTTACCAACGCACGAATAGTTCCTTGATGTTGGGTAAATGCTTGTTGAATCCTTGCCTTGGAATAAAACGAAAATGGATTGAGGTTAGTACGATCTGATCCATTATCCGGGATCCATATTAATCCTGCCCCCCTCCGATCATTTCTTTTTCTGGTATACGAAATAGGGGACTTCACTAAGTCCATTCTTATGAAATAGCGAATCAGGTTGTTTACCCTTACTTCAACAAAAGAAGCATGAACCTCCTCTATAGACGAACCTTTTTTATCTTGGTTCCAATTCAATACTAAACAAGTTCGAACTAATTGAATACTTGTGTGATAAATCCCTCGAATTGGTTTTCCATTTCCATAAAGAATATAATTGACAACTCGAAGTTGCACATTATCTCTTTCCTGCAACAGGTCGTGGGGGAAAAGCGTTGCTAAATTTATCCCGTCCGCTATTTCATATGTGACTACGGGTCGAACCAAAACAAAAAACTTTTTCTTTATAGGTGTGATCCGTTGGACATAGATCCAATTTTTCCATTTTTTTGAATCCGCGGCATTTTTTTTTCCTGTTCCCGGTGGTATTAAGATGCCGCTATGCCAGGATATCTTATCTGTCTCTCCAGGAAAATGGATATCTCCAGAAAAGATTTTCAGTTCAATCCTTTTTTTTTTT
>JAJJMC010004969.1:2458-9958 GCA_023531435.1 Papaver californicum
ACCTATACCAAAGGTTTAGAAGACCTCTGTCCTATCCATTAGACAATGGACGCCTTTTCATTCCGTATTTTCTCTTTCTCGTTTTCCTTTACTATCTTCCTATTTGTAAAAAAGGAACCAGGTTCTTTTGTGAAAAAATTGAGGGAATAAATATGCTTATTTACTTTAATGATGCGTATATCAGAATTAAAATGGAGCGGGTAGCGGGAATCGAACCCGCATCGTTAGCTTGGAAGGCTAGGGGTTATAGTCGACGTCGATTCAGCCTTTCTTTTTGACGTCTCTAATTCAAAACCGAACATGAAACTTTGGTTTCATTCGGCTCCTTTATGGAAAATGGATAGATTCCAAAATCTAAGTTGTAAAAAAAATTTTGACCCATAACACCTATGTTAGCTTTTTTGTCTGAATGCATTCAAAACAACTCGCTTTATAGATGATCCCTCTAGAAGGGGGTAATTCTAACAAATACTTCTAGTTATTTCGTTCTCTATTTCTACTGTGCGAATCCTGAGGAAAAGAGTTGTGTTTCCACCGAGCTGAAACAATATGTTGATGGCCCTAGTAAAACAAAGTCATCATTTAATAGCTATTTCGCTTCAATTTCCCTTCTACAAAGAAAAAAAGGAAGATCTAGTTACGATTGAAATACACTTTTTTCTTCATCCATGGACCCTTTATTCATACTCATTTAATTGGAAGTTTTGATCCAACTAAAAAAAATTATGCTTCGCAATTCCATAATCCAATTTTCCATTTTAAATTGACCCTTGGATACAAATCACGAGAATGTATATTCTTCCTCAAATCTGTCATTGAGAGGTAAAGGATAAAATCCTTTTAAGAAAGAAAGTTTTTGATCGGAATACAAATTAACCGAAAGACCCCTTAACTATTTAAGGGATTAATAGAACGAATCACACTTTTACCACTAAACTATACCCGCTACAATTGATTATTGTATATGAATGGAATCTTTGTCGAACAAGGGAATCCTACATAATCAAGATAGGATCAGAATAGAATTATTAAATTGGAGCGTTGACGCTTTTTGTCGGGAGAACTTGATGAGGTAGGAAAAGAAGTCTTATTAAACAAAAGGGTTATATCTTTTTATTTTGCTGGGCTGGGGGGTTCTTTAAAGAAAGAGCCACTGAAGTCACAAAAAATTGTGTAAGAATCCGTAGCTCCGTTTTTTCAACCCTCCAATCCTTTAGAAGAAAATACAAAATTTTCTCAAAAAAGAGAGAAAGTTTGACTCTTTCATTTTTTGAAAATACCCTTTCCCTATTTATTTTATTCATATTCCGCCGGTAAATTTTAGGAATTCGAGCCAATCAACTGGATCTAGTATAAAAACCCGGAGTCTTTTTTATGGACTCAACTCAAGTCTTCAAATAAAGACTGCCCTTGAAGAAATAACGAAATTAGAGTTATAATATTAAGAAATAGGATAGGTCCCTCTTTTTCCAAATTGATAAAAAAAGCAAAGACACTTCTATCCTATACCATAAGATTGGAAATAGTCTTACGTGTTCCTGTCGTTGTTGTTTCAATAACAAGTATTTTTGTTTTCAAATCAGAGAAATGAGTTGATCCATCATTCATTGCGTTGGAATAAAGTAAGAAATGGCCCGGCTAGGTACTGACCAGGCCGGGGAATAAAAGGAGCTTTCGGCTAAAAAAGGGGGGATATTTTTTTTCTTTCTATGGAAGATATACCCATTATCGAAATGAAATTCGAGTTGGATTGCTAATCCAATTTGTATCTATCTTATCTATCTATAGAATAAAGTGAAAGAAAAAATAAAGACTTTTTGGCTTCAAGCGTAACCGTAACATAGTAATTTTTTCAATTTGGAGAGATGGCTGAGTGGACTAAAGCGGCGGATTGCTAATCCGTTGTACGATTTATTTGTACCGAGGGTTCGAATCCCTCTCTTTCCGTTTCCTCCGATGACTTTCTTTTTTTTGCATTCAAAAAAAGATCGAGACCTTTTCATTGCATTTTATCTTATTTTCTCATAGTTAAATGTCTGGAATAAAAAAAAAAAGAAAATGAATAAACCAACAAGCAAGAAAAAAGCTTTTTCCTCTTTTTTATTCCTCACGTCCAGGATTACGTCCTGGATCATTAGATAGGAATCCGAAGATAAAAAGAGAAACAAAGAATATCACTACTGTGTAAACAAAGAGTTTGAGAGTAAGCATTACACAATCTCCAAGATCATTTTTGTAAAAAAAGGGAATAGACTATCCTTTTTTATACCACATATCCTCTTTTTACACCAAGAAACGAAGTAGTTTCTCGAAAAGAAAGTAATTTTTCGAAATTCGTTTGTAATAAGATTCTTTCGTTACGGAAACGCTTTTTTATGACACAATTCTATATTATATTGTGGGGGACCCTAAATTGAATAGGGCCCTTGAAGTAGAAGGTCAAGTTGGGGAGGTGATCAAGATTTCTCGCAATTATCCAAGAATTCAAATGTTTGGATCGAGGGTTCAGAATATAAGACTTAGCTGATCTTATTAATTGTTAGACTCTTTTTTTATCAAAAAATCATACATGTTTGTAGGACAGTAGTAAAAAAATATCATCGAAAACTTACAGCAGCTTGCCAAACAAGGGCTAAGAGAAGAAAGAGCACAGGTATTACTGGCATAACATCTACAATTGGATTAAAAAAAGCATAAGCCTCGGGCAATTTGGCGAAGAAAAAACTACTCGAATGAAGGGCAGAATTAAGACAGATACAGATCAAACTAAAGATATTAAGCATAACAAACATTTCCTTCTTGGAGATAATTGTATTTTGATTGAGTCATTGATATTAAGGAAAAAAAGGAAGAAAGTAAGGTAGATTCAAATTCTTCTTTTTTTTTACTTGCTCAATCACAAATCCTTCAATTCTCAACCGAGAACAGAAGGAGTCATACTTTCATACAATATCTTAATTGAATTCTATGTAATGATCAATAAATTAAGTTAAATTCTACAACTATATGCATTAAATCCTAGCAACAATCTACTCTATTCCATAGAGATTTGGGTGGGAATTGACGAATAAACAATACGGATATTAGTGTTTATTGGTGTCAAATATAAATATAAATGGGGCGTGGCCAAGCGGTAAGGCAACGGGTTTTGGTCCCGCGACTCGGAGGTTCGAATCCTTCCGTCCCAGAGCAGTCCAATTAGGTTCAAAGTGTAATGTTGAATAAAATCGAATCTTTTTTTCTGAGTTCTACTGATTCTTTTCTGAATCATATCTTACCCTTTTTCTCGCAAAACAACCCAGGGCAAATGACATGCCGATAGAGCGAGATCTATTTCCTATCCTACCTGGCCAGGAAATAGCTCAATAGTTGAATTCAAAAATGAGATGGGCTCTTCCGCGTCTGCCTGTTCCATCGATATTCCTAGTTGCTTAGAAAGACTTTATGGTCTATATCCATAAAAAAAAAAAGAACGCATTCAAAGTGAAAATGCGAAAAAGCTCTACCTTACCCCCCTATCACTAAAGTAAATAGTGGAGTCCAGTTATTAGTTATTAATTCTCTGTGGATCTTGGAAGTCTAAACTAAACAAGAAGGGGCTCTTGGGACTAATTGAATTTTCATTCCATCACCGAGATAATGATTCATTCAAAATAGATGGGTGATTGAGTCGGAAATGAGATATCTATTAAACCTTTTTAACTACAGGCTATGATCTGATTACTAAATCCTTTAATTGATTTCACGATCAAATAATCAAAATTCTATTGAAATAGAAAATTTGAAAAACGAAACGCTTTTCATGATGTTTTATCAATCTTTGGTTCTCGAAGAGATGTGAGATTTGTTAACTTTAATTCTATCAACTCATTTCTGGCCTTTCCAGTTCATTGGACTCGTTTCTTTGGTTAATACTTAATATTCATTTTGTTCCGGTATTAGAAATATAATGAAAGACCCTTCTTTTTTTTAGTTAGGTGTTTTGTTTTTAGCTTAGTTGTTCGAGAAAGGTTGAATCTTTCATGATTGATGGTCTTGAACAATCTGTTCTGTTGAAGATGCAGATTAAAGAAAAGCGTTTTTTTCTTCATTTTCTTTATTAATTCTTTTGCTCATAGAATAAAAGATAGGGTTAATTAAATTGAATCCTTTGCGGAGACTTCTCCAGAAAAAAGGACCTTTCCATATAGAAAAAGAAAGTATGAAAGTATAGATTACTATGTACCGATTGAACTAATGACTATTCATGATTCCATATTGAATCAATTCCATACCGGCTCCAAACTAGAGGAAAGTTATGGTAAAACTTCGTTTAAAACGATGTGGTAGAAAGCAACGTGCGACTTGAAGGACATGATCGGTTGTGGATTCTTACATCCACCATTTTATATAGGAATGAAGGTGCTCTTGGCTCGACATAGTTTGTTCTGTTCCACTAGAACAATCCCTTTTTGCTGGGTTGTAAATAGTACATGATGGAGCTCGAGTAGAAAGTATTGATTCATTTCTCAGGGGCAAGGGTCTAGGGTTAGTGTCAATCAATAAGTCGGAACAACTTCGTAAGTATATCTTCAATATAGAAATAGAAAGGATCCAATTCGAGCAAACGTTTCAAAAAAAGGAAATTCTTTTCTTGGAATTGTCAAAAAACGAAACTATTTTGATCAAAACAAAAGTGTATCGCATGGGAATCAATCCTTCATCTGATTCTTCGATAGAAAGAAATCACAAAAGGTATGTTGCTGCCGTTTTGAAAGATTAAATATCACCGAAGTAATGTCTAAACCCAATGATTCAAAGCAACGATAAAGGATCCCGGAACAAGAAAACACCATTTTCTGTTGTCTCAACAATAGGTTCGGTCAGGGCGAGGAATAAAAAATGGACTCTAAACAAGACAAAGCAAGGGGGTTAGAGACAGCTCAATAAATAAAATGCCTAAGCTTAAGGATTTTCCTTTGAGCTCTTTGATAATTATACAACTTGAGTTATGAGTACGAATGTTTTTTCTTTTCTGCGGGAAGGAAGAAAAAAAGGAATTCAAAAAAAGTCTAATGGATTTTATTATTTTCTCAATCTATTTGGAACTATATACATAAATTCAAATCATTCTTTCTCGAGCCGTACGAGGAGAAAACCTCCTATACGTTTCTAGGGGGGGCGTTGTTCATCTACATCTATCCCAATGAGCCATCTATCGAATCGTTGCAATTGATGTTCGATCCCGAAGAGAAGGAAGAGATCTTCGAAAAGTGGGTTTTTACGATCCGATAAAGAATCAAACTTATTCAAACGTTCCCGCTATTCTCTATTTCCTTGAAAAAGGCGCTCAACCCACAGGAACCGTTCATGATATTTCAAAGAAGGCAGAGGTGTTTAAGGAACTTCTTCCCGGTAATCAAACGAACTTTAAATAATGAACAAAGATAAAGAAAGTGAGGGTTCCATAATGTGAACTTCCTGGAATTTCTTCTTTTTTCACTCTTTTTTTTTTGTTCTATTTATACGAATTTACTATTAGATTGCTTTCATATAATCCCATATTATCGATTCTCGAATATTATCGATTCTCGAAATAATGAAATATTTTTTCTTGATATGGTTTGGTTTTTGTTAGGATGACACCAAGAAAAGGGGGTTAAGCTTGCTTATTGTCCCTTTTGTTATATTCGGGTTTTGTCTTTTTTTCTTTATGTTTTCAACGTTCATATTGACAATAGTGTATTGAACAAATATAATTGGATCGTGGATAAATGGATCTATTTATCCACGTCCCATAAGTTTTGTTTTTTACTTCAAAAAAAGTGCTCGTTAGATTTGCTGTAACACAAGAGGACCCTTTTTTATGAAAAAATAGACAAATAAAGGAGAATCTCTCTTTTTTTATCTGGGAATTTCTTCTATTTTCATATGATTTGTTCATTTTTATATTCCGAATCGGTCCTAAAAACCTTTTGTCGATTTGTTGCTAGTTTAATCCTTTGATGTGGCCGTTCAATCTAATCTATTTCTTTTTTTATTTCGATCATATCTACACACCATAATTACATTATTTGGGTTGCTAACTCAACGGTAGAGTACTCGGCTTTTAAGTGCGGCTAGATTCTTTTACACATTTGGATGAAGCAACGGATTCGTCCATACCATTGGTAAAGTTTGTAAGACCACGACTGATCCTGAAAGGGAATGAATGGAAAAAATAGCATGTCGTATCAATGCAAAACTCTGAGAATTCTTCATCCTTACCAGATCGGTACAAAATATTGTTTGAATTCTTGGAGCGTGACAAAAGAAATTCACGGATGGGTCGAGTGAATAAATGGATAGAGCCATACGGCTCCAATTATAGGTAAATAAAAAGCAACGGGCTTTTGTTCTTAATTTGAATGATTACCCGATCTAATTATACGTTAAAAATATATTAGTGCCTAACGCGGTAAAAGGTTCTCCTATAAGTGGATTATCTATTTTTTTATAAATCCTAACTATTCACTATATCTTCATTATAGTATGGAGGGGAGACGAATGTGTAGAAGAAGGGGTATATTGATAAAGATTCATTTTTTCCAAAATCAAAAGAGCGATCGGGTTGCAAAAATAAAGGATTTCTAACCATTATCAATTGGATTAAAAAAGGGAGGATCCGTTGATTAGCCTATCTGTATCCGAGGTGTCTAGTCTTTTATTACTATATACCTTGTTTTGACTGTATCGCACTATGTATCATTTGTGAACCCAAGAAATCCTTTGCCTTTGTTTCAAATCGAATTTCAAATGAAGGAATTAGAAGCATATTCCAAAATAGATAGATCTCGGCAACAAGACTTCCTATATCCACTTCTATTTCAGGAGTATATTTATGCACTTGCTCATGATCATGGTTTAAATGGATCAATTCTTTATGAATCCGTGAAAAATGTAGGTTATGATAATAAATCCAGTTCACTGCTTGTGAAACGTTTAATTACTCAAATGTATCAACAGAAACATTTTCCTTTTTTGAGTTCGACAAATGTTTCTAAACAAAAAAATTTTGTTGCGCACAACCCAAATGTTTATTATCAAATGATATCCGAGGGGCTTGCAGTCATAGTAGAAATTCCATTTTCACTACGATTAGTATCTTTTCTAGAAGGAAAGGATAGAAAATCTCAAAATTTACGATCAATTCATTCAATATTTCCTTTTTTAGAGGATAAATTATCACATTTAACTCATGTGTCAGATATACTAATACCCTACCCTGTCCATCTGGAAATCTTGGTTCGAATCCTACGCTCTTGGATACAAGATGTCCCCTCTTTGCATTTATTGCGATTCTTTCTCCATGAGTATCGTAATTGCTATAGTCTTATTACTAAAAAAAAAGAAATTTCCTTTTTTTCAAAGGGGAATCAACGCTTTTTCTTCTTCCTATATAATTCTCATGTATATGAATGCGAATCCATATTCTTTTTTCTCCGTAAACAATCTTTTCGTTTACGATCAACATCTTTTAGA
>JAJJMC010004981.1:15326-63120 GCA_023531435.1 Papaver californicum
TCCCTACACTGTGGTATGTGAAAGGCCTATTTTAAGCAGAGTTTCACTGGCTCCTCGGTGATTCTAGCTCTTAAGCTCCATTCTGCGGGTTTCTGAACTGTAACCTGAAAAGGCGACTAAACTTCGAAAGTAATCAAAATACCTAATAATTCACTCAAATATAGCATATAAGGGTCAGGAAAAACTACTTAGAATGTGTGAATTATGCACCTATCAAATTCCCCCACACTTGCCTTTTGCTAGTCCTCGAGCAAACTATCGATCTAACTAAACTAAAAAGAACGAATACAACTCCGTTTCGTCGAGTAAACGGTTACACTTAGCATGTGCAACAAGCCTTTAAACCCCTAGGTGTCCCTAGTGGACGAGTTATAGTCTCGTGAGGGTTTACAAGAGATATACCCACAAAACCTGTTTCAACTTCTAAAAATTCCAAAGCACCTGCATACGATAAGCTACGAAGACATAAAGTTCCTACATACCAACAATAAGAAGTCAAAAATACCAAAGAACATTATTCTCATGCTTAGCCCTTGAGTTTGGAGAAAACCACCAAATAAAAGAGTCCCGGTTCGAGAGTGACCGAATATTTCTGCCTCACCAATAGGGTTTTATGAATTTGACACTCAAAAGACGCACTTTATGGTTCTCACATATGTGCAGGAAAGAATAAAGATAGAAGGCCTACACATGTTGACAGGTAGGAAGGAAAGTTAACCTTCCGAGTCATATTAAGATGTTATCCCATAGAATGTGGGACAAGAAAGAACCCCTTTTTGTTTTTCTAGTGACCTCTAAGAAAGGAAATCAACCATTATGCGAAGATGGGAATTGTTACTTACCTTCTCATCCGGTTGACAATCAGCACCACTCTCCCAACATCCCATAGAAACGTCTTCGGTCTCGACTGTAGCTCATGAACTCTTGCTCTCCGTAGAACTTGACGATTTTTAGCTTTTTTTTTTTTTTTCTTCACGGCCTGTACCACTTCAAGCACTGTAACTCAGAATGAATATCTCCGGGTACTGTAACTCAGAATGAATAGCTCTAGGTCAGCAAAAAATATATTTTCTTCTGTTTTTCTATTTATTCCATATCCAGCAACTCTTTTTCACATTTTTTTCACTTTTTTCACGTTTTTTTTTTTTTTTTTTTTTTTTTTTTTTTTTTTTTTTTTTTTTTTTATGACGTGAGTATGCTTATTCTCCTGGATAATTTTGCTATTTTTCTCAATTTTTTGATTCGTGAGTTTTTTCTCTTCCCGTGAGTTCCGTTTCGTCTCTAAATCTGTATAGAATCCACACCTTTCGATTTCTTTCGCTTATGTAAGTCTTCAACATGTTTAATTGTATTGTTGCTTACTCAAATATTAATTTTCTCTTTGAATTGTCGCTTGCACCTTGACGGTCTTCAACTTTCCTTCAAATTTTTGATGTTCCGCTTGTTGATGATGCTATGTTTCTATGGAGTTGTCGAGAGAACGATGCCAACTGCAAACCAAACTACAAGAATAAGTTAGCAACTCTGATGACACCCTCATGATTGATAAAAAATAGCACTCAAGAGATCAAAAATAGTGCTGAAAATTGGTGCGAGGTTAGGTAGCTCATCATTCTACCCGGAATTAGCGCAGATGAAACACTCTAAACGTATAATTGAAGGTATGGTGCCTCACTCATGGGTATTGAATGATCACAAGTCTAACCTTTACTCTCCTACCGGTAATTTAGGTTCATTTTTGTCGGCTCTAGCCTCTCAAAAACTAAGCACTCCGAATCTAGTTCTCTAATAGTTCTAAGTTCAGTTGTTTCGAGCAGAAGTCCGTATGTAATCGTAGCTAGCCGTGTGCAAAGTGACTTTAAAATCTCTAAAAGTTGAAGGTTTTCATGCAAATGTGTGTATGCCTAGCCATTCTACGTAAAAAAAAATAAAAATCTATATGCCTAAATACTCCCCCACACTTAAACTTTACATTGTCCTCAATGTAAATTGAATCATCCAATGTACCGTCAAGATGGGAAACTCTACATGCACAAAAATAAATAAAAATTCAGCAACAAAAGATAGTATACAAAACCAATGGGTTGCCTCCCATTCAGCGCTTAGTTTAACGTCTTCAGCCCGACTCTCTGATCGCCCGTAGACCAATAATCTGAAAATTTGGGGATCCACCCATAAAACAATCTGCATTTCAAATGTTAACTTCACACAAATATTAATACAATAAAATAATAGTGAAGTTATTGGTCGATAGAAGTTTCCCCCACACTTAGTCTTTTCTACACTCGGAAGTGGATAAAGAACATAGAATTCGGGAACTTCTATAGACTCCTCTTTACTAACCTGTACAGAATGAGAATCAAGTGCTTCCAACAATGGATATTTAGAAGCAAAGTAATTTATCAGTACTTCTGAGGCACGTAAATCCAAGACAAAACGAGGTAAAGGGAAAGGATTAAGAAACAAAGGTTTAGGCAAACCTTCTAAATTCGCATGAATTGTGGAATCCTTCTCTTTTTCAAAAATCTGTAATGAATTACTTACCTCTTGTACGTTGTGGTCCTCTATCAAACTTTCTGACTGTACTGCCTCAATAAAAATCTCGGCACTAACATTATTACTATCGTCTTTTGAAAGTTCAATTGGGTCTTCCACAGTATTAATCAATTCAGTTTCAATCTCAACACACTCCTCTTCATTTTCAGACTCACCGTAATCATCATCTTCATCGGTTTCCCAATCTTTGTCAGAACCTCGATTAATTTCCATACGAATGGCCTTACTAATTTCTTTGAGAAGCTCTTCCGGCGCTCCGTCATCCTCCAACTCGCGGAATAACTGAAAAAGTTGACCAATATTCAAAGGTTTTCCACCATTAAATACAGTGGAATCTATTGAACACGACTCTTCCCTTTGAATGGGTATATGCTTCATTGATTTGGTGAAATTGGACTCCACAATTACTTCCTTTGCATACATCAGGGTGATACTGTAATGAAGAATCAAAATACACAAATCAATGATTAATCAATCTGTTATTAGTGTTATAGAAATAACAAGGAAAAAGAATGAAATGAAAATCCCAGTACCTGCAAAGCAAGTTGTCTAAAAGCTTTCCTGACATCAGTTTCAGTAGCACCAGGTTGAATTCTCAAGGTTTTGTACTGATCGGTTAAACTAGTTGAAGAAGAACAACATATCTTCTTCTTCGTGTTAAAACTTTTCCTCTGATTAATCATGGATCTACCATTAATCATTCCAACAGCAATTGCAGACATATCTTCAGACAAAACAATCCTTTACCAAATGATGGTTTCTTTTTTTCTTTCTCTAATATGTTTGTTTATATAGATGCTGAGACCGAGGTTAGGTAAAGAAGAGAATAGGTTTCCTTTTCTTTGAATCAATAGTGGAGAGAGAGGGGGAATATTTTAAAAATATCCTTTTGTTGTCCCTCGTGTTACGGACAACTAGTTGAACCTGTGATTCTGCCCTCGTAGTTGTCTGTGGTAGAGTTGTTTTCAATTCATATTTTTATATATTATTTTAATACATCTAACACTGTTGTTCATTGTTGTACATTCCAACATGACCAACGCATCCAGCTAATCCAGTTTTTACTGAAACCATGAGCTTCTAAATTTTTTAACAGAGC
This sequence comes from Papaver californicum, assembly GCA_023531435.1. Classification (NCBI taxonomy): domain Eukaryota; kingdom Viridiplantae; phylum Streptophyta; class Magnoliopsida; order Ranunculales; family Papaveraceae; genus Papaver; species Papaver californicum. Next base: position 18,982 of record JAJJMC010004981.1, read on the forward strand.
ATCATCAAACATTATCAAAAACTTTATCTATATCGATTATGCACACAATTCCAGGCACCTTTGTTTTTAGTCTTTAATCAATACATTTTTTGTCATAAGAATCCATGTAACTCCAAGATTCGTCTATCCTTGACGAAAGCACCTTGAACGTTAAATTTTAACCTTGGCATAACCTTCTTTAAGCGAACAAACTAACAACTCCGAGAGAATTTTAAACGCACTCCCTACTAGACCGATTGCGCCGACTAAAGTCCCTCGGAGTACTTGAGTTTTCTTTTTTGGGAATTAGTGAAATGAATGAACAATTGATTCTCGAATCTACAAACTCGGTAGAATGAAATTCTTCAATCAATTATGAATAAACAATTGAGTCTTCTTTTTAGGATCTCTCAAGCTAAAAGGATGACTCTTCTTTTAGGATCTCTCAAGCTAAAAGGATGACTAGGATATGGTCTGATGTGATTCCACGCATATTATTATGGTTTTTCAAAGACTTCATTAGTGTCGTAGAGATTTTTGGTTCACTGGAAGAAGTGTTTAAGATTTTTGTCGACAATTCAATTTAGATTTTCACATATATATCGAGAAAGCAATACAGTCGCTGATTTGCTAGCTAAGTGGGACGTCTCTAATGGTACTTGATGTAAATCGTAAAGTGATAAGAAAAGTTCGTTAAGACTTGTGAAGATTTGGATTTAAATTTAATTTTTAAGACTAAAAATAATAAAAACTCAAGTAAAGATGATAATCAATTTGAGAGAACACTGAGGCTAGGTTTCCACTATTTTTCCAATTTTTATAATGATTAAATTCAATAATTATAATCATGCAATTCTAACTTTTAATTTGATTTTAAAATGTTGCAATAAGTAAATTCTTAAAGTAACAATTGTATAACAAAATCATGGAATATCTAAACCCTAGGCAAAGCATATACCATCTAACGAAATCACAACGGCTCTATAAAAATTATTAAATCAATTTTTAATTAAGGCAAAAAATCATAAAATAGTTGCATAAATTAATTAAATAACATTACCACATAATTTTTGGAAAAAGTAGCTTCCACCGTCGCCTCAGAGATGGGGTTTAGCTCCTCATATTTTTCATTTGCTCAGAGTTACAATTCAATTCTCAAAATGTTCACAAATGATTAAAAATGAGAAAAATAGAGAAAACAGTGAATTAGAAACGGCTATATACGTTACAGATTCACTATTACAGAGGGTCTGAAGAACAGATGTTGCTGATTTGAAATAATCGTTGCAAACATGATGAAGATTTTGTTGCAAACTGGATGAAGATTGCGTCGCCTTTTGGTTGAAGCTTCCGTCGCTTTTTTCCTGTTCTTCGTGCACCAGCAGCAGCAGAATCTCTAGATTGATTTGTCGAGCTTCTCTGCCTCTATGAACCTTACCCTAAGCTTCCTCCTCCCTTCTATGATACCCGAAACCCCTTTTTATATCCACAGAACCCTACAAATCTTCACTTTAATCCTCAACAGGATCATCTTTTAATGGTGGTTATTCCCGATAATTTTCGGTGATTTTTTTCTGATTCTTGGATGATTCTGTTATCTTGTAATTACTCCAAAATATCTTCTTGATTATTACTTGATTTATCCCGAGCATAATACCTTCACAGAACCTCTACAGATTTCTCATTTAATCCTCAACAGGATATCCTGATAGTTTATTTCTTTCTCCTGATTCACCGAGAATCAAATATCCGCCGTTATTTGGTCGTGATTTTGTTGTAGTGAATCATGCACATGATAAGGAAGAATATTTCCCTGTCTTAACTGTACAAAATCCCAAGATATCACGTATTAATCTACACAGTTGAGTGAAAATATTTCCCCGCCAAAATGAATTTTTATACCGTGAAGAAGGGGGTGCCCATATCCAATGTTCGGGTGCCTTTATCAAATTTTGGGTGCCTTTAGTAGCTTTTTTTTTAGCTAATTTTTCCCAAATGTTATTTCTCCAAAAGTACCTACTATTACATAAAATCACAATATTAGTACAAAATCGAGCTTTAACAAAGAACAAGTTGAGAACAATAGACACGAAACGTGTCTATCAAATACCCCCAAACTTATTATTTGTTAGTCCTCGAGCAAATCTAGTAAAAACAAATTATAACTCACTTTCGCAGGCATCGCGATTGCACTTAGCGTGTGCAATAAGCCTTTAAACCCCGAGGTGTCCCCAGTGGACGAGTTTTGTCTCGTGAGGGTTTACAAGAGGTGTACCCACAAAACCTTTACTCCAAATCCTAGCTACTTGTGAACGATTGAGGGTAAAGACTAAACAAACTATTTAGTTGGCATACTAAATTCTTCGCCTATAAGAACCATTACCCTATATGATTCCAATTGCTATACAGGAGTTTTCACTCAGTGTACTAAAATTCATACAAGAATTCAAAACTCTACTTAAATAGTTGTTCAGCCACGATACTCAGAATCTATTAAAGTTCAATCACATGAATACATTTAGAAGATGGATATAGACATAATGAAGTTTGCACGTGTTGACTAAGGTGAACAGTGTTTCCCATATCTGTCTGAAGGTCAGTGCCAGGATGATGGCTTAAGATACACTCCCACTAGTCTTATTCCTTAAACTAATTATCGACTCAACTGGTATATACAAGGGTCCCAACGGTCGATTTATTGAAAATATTTAAATGTATTAACATACATGATAGTTCTCATGGATCCTGCATTCCACGCTTGCTTAGGCGACGGAGACAGGGAGAACACACATGTATTGCTATCAAAGTGTCAACCATCAATTATTATTATTATTATTTTTTATTATATATATATATATATATATATATTTTCTTGATCTAACTAATACAATAATGGGGCTTGTTCTCAAACACTTCATCCTGGCAGTGATAACAATTTGATACTGGTGTCCCACCAAATCACTTAGAGAAACACAAAAATTGTAAAAATAAAAACAGAAGGTGATATGGTCAAGATAAAATCCGAGATATGGTAACAACTATCATGTTATTTATAACACCTGAGCTAAGAATCCTTTTATGAATAGACCATTTAGATGGGCACACTGATTCCTATAGAAAAGAGCTAAGTTTCCATCTACCTAGAATGCTTAGTGTCATCCTTAATTGTTCACAAGTTTCTAGACTATGGAGTTTAAGACAGAAAAAAATAAAAACAAAGCCTACAAAAATTTACTAATGTACAATAACATCCTTGATGGTCAATCAAGGTAAGCAGGGTCCTCCAGAGGGACCTCCTCAACATCACCTGTAGAAAAAGGCTCTAAAAAGGGTTTCAATCTCTGACCGTTAACCTTTGAGGAACTACTACCATCCAGTGTCTCAATCTCAATAGCACCATGAGGATAAACAGTGCGAACTATAAAAGGACCCGGCCACCGAGAGCGTAACTTCCCGGGGAATAGATGCAAACGGGTAGCATACAGAAGAACTTTTGACCCGGAGAAAATGACTTTCTTAAAATATTTCTATCATACACAAGTTTCATCTTGTTCTTATAATCCTTTGCACTATCGTATGCATCTCTACGAATCTCGTCCAACTCATTGAGTTGGAGCTTCCTCTGAGCTCCCGCTTTGTCAAGCGAAAAATTAAGTTGCTTTATAGCCCAATATGCTCTATGCTCTATCTCGACAGGTAGGTGACATGCCTTGCCAAAAACTAGACGATAAGGTGACATTCCAATGGGGGTCTTAAACGCAGTACGGTAAGCCCATAAGGCATCAGTAACCCTCAATGACCAGTCTTTCCGATTAGGATTAACTGTTTTCTCTAAAATACTTTTTATCTCCCTATTGGAAACCTCTACTTGACCAGTAGTCTGTGGGTGATATGGGGTAGCTACTTTATGGGTAATACCATATTTCTTCATCAAAAGCCTAAATGGTCGATTACAAAAGTGCGATCCTCCATCACTAATTATAGCCCGCGGTTTACCAAAACGTGCAAAAACGTTATCATTCAAAAACTGGACCACAACCTTGTGGTCATTTTTTTTACACGAAACCGCCTCAACCCACTTAGACACATAATCTACAGCAACAAGGATGTAAAAGTAACCAAAAGAATTAGGAAAAGGACCCATAAAATCAATGCCCCACACGTCAAAGACCTCAATAACTAGAATAGGGTTCAAAAGGCATCATATTTCTACGGGAAATTGTTCCTAACTTCTGGCAACACTCACAAGTAACACAGTAATGGTGGGTGTCTTTAAACAATGAAGGCCAATAGAATCCACACTGCAATATCTTAGCAGCGGTTTTCTTAGTACTAAAATGACCCCCACAAGCATGATCATGACAAAAGGAAATAATACTGGACTGGTCACTCTCAGGTATACATCTCCTAATAATCTGGTTGGACAATACTTAAACAAATAAGGATCATCCCAAAAGAAATGCTTAACCTCGGCTAAAAACCTAGAACGATCTTATTTACCCCAATGTTGGGGCATTCGACCAGTAACAAGATAGTTCACTATATTCGCATACCAAGGTAATTGGGAAACAAGGAAAAGTTGTTCATCAGGAAAACTATCCATCACAGAAGGGGAATCATCAGGGAAATCAAAGACAAGCCTAGACAAGTGGTCCGCTACTACATTTTCAACACCCTTTTTCTCTCTAATTTCTAGAGAAAACTCTTGCAACAAAAGGATCCATCTAATCAATCTAGGCTTAGTATCCTTCTTGGACAAAAGATACTTTAAATCAGCATGATCAGTAAAGACTATGACCTTAGAACGTAAGAGATAGGATCTAAACTCGTGTAAGGCAAAAATAATGGCTAACAATTCCTTTTCTGTGGTGGTGTAGTTTAGTTGGGCATCATTCAGAGTTTTGCTAGCATAGTAAATCACATGAAGTAATTTGTTTTCTCCTTGACCTAGCACAACACCAATAGCATAATCTGAAGCATCACACATGATTTCAAAGGATAGGTTCCAGTTAGGTGCTTGAACTATGGGGGCGGTAGTGAGTAAAGTTTTAAGCTTCTCAAAAGCTTCTAAACAAGCATCATCAAAGACAAACTTAACATCTTTTGCAAGCAAATTGCAAAGAGGTCTAGAAATCAAGCTAAAATCCTTAATGAATCTACGATAAAAACCTGCATGCCCTAAGAATGACCTAATATCTCTTACGGTTTTGGGAACCTGTAAATTCTTAATAAGGTCAACTTTGGCTTTGTCTACCTCTATACCCTTAGAAGATATGATATGCCCTAAAATATTCCTGATCGAACCATAAAATGACATTTCTCCCAATTAAGCACTAAATTCTTTTCCTTACATCTAATCAACACTAATGTCAAATGATGCAAGCATTCATCAAACGATGAACCAAACACAGAAAAATCATCCATAAAGACCTCTAAAAACCGTTCTACCATGTCAGAAAATATACTCATCATGCAAGTGGCGGGTGCATTGCACAACCCGAAAGGCATGCGTCTATACGCAAAGGTACCAAAGGGGCAGGTAAAAGTAGTTTTCTCTTGGTCTTCTGGGGCAATAACAATCTGATTATAACCAGAGTAGCCATCTAACAAGCAATAATGACTATGTCCAGATAATCGCTCTAGCATTTGGTCGATGAAAGGAAGGGGAAAGTGGTCCTTCCTTGTGACCTTGTTCAATTTTATATAGTCAATACAAACACGCCAACTCGTGGTCACTCGGGTTGGGAGTAATTTATTATTTTCATTCTGGAACAACCTGAACGAGGCTGACCCACTTACTATATGAAATTGGGTAGATAATACCCGCATCTAGCAACTTAAGCACCTCAGTTCGAACTACTTCTTTCATGTTAGGGTTCAGTCTACGTTGCATCTCCCTAGAAGGTTTGGTGTCATCCTCTAAATGAATCTGATGCATACAAACAGTGGGACTAATACCCTTAATGTCTGCTAAGGTCCACCCTAGAGCTTCCTTGTTGTCTTGAAGTACGGTTACTAACCTACTTTCCTGATCATCATCCAAATAGGATGCTACAATTACAGGCAAAGTCTCAGATGGGCCTAAAAACACATATTTCAAAGTATCTGGCAATGGTTTGAGGTCCAACTTAGGAGGCTCTTTTAAGGAAGGAATTAAGGTAGAATTAGAAACTGGTAGTGGTTCGAACTTAGCTTTCCATCTATTAGTATCTAACATAGGGGTAGAGTCTAACAGAGCATTCACTTGATCAATGGTGCTAACATCATCGAAATCTAAGCCAAAATGGGTTAAGCAATTCTCTAGAATATCATCAGATAAGATGTCTGGTAATGACTCCTGAACTAATGTTCCTATCATGTTCACCTCTTCAATGCACGTGTCATCTAACTCATGCGGTTGTTTATTAAGATGAAAAATATTCAGTTCAATAGTCATATTACCAAAAGACAAATTTATTATACCATTTCGACAATTAATGATCGCATTAGATGTAGCTAAAAACGGGCGACCTAATATCACAGGTATCTGGTTTTCTGGGTCAGAAACAGGTTGAGTATCTAGAACAACAAAATCCACAGGATAAATAAACCTATCGACCTCAATAAGAACATCTTCGACAATACCACGAGGAATTTTTACAGACCTATCAGCTAACTGAAGTGTTATCTGGGTAGGTTTTATGTCACCAAGTCCTAGCTGGAGGTACACATGATATGGAAGTAAGTTCACACTAGCTCCTAAGTCAAGTAACGCTTTCTCCACATTGTATTTACCTATGGTACAAGAAATAGTAGGGGAGCCTGGGTCTTTGTACTTAGGAGTTGTGTTATTCTGGATGATTGAACTCACATGACTAGCTATAAAGGCTTTTTTCTGTACATTAAGCTTTCGCTTTCGTGTACAAAGGTCCTTGAGGAACTTGGCATTAGTAGGAATCTGTCTAATTGCATCTAATAAAGAGAGATTGAAGTTGACTTGCTTAAAAATCTCCAATATATCATTATAGTTGGATTCCTTCCTAGTTGGTACCAAAAGTTGTGGGAATGGTGCTTTGGGTACAAAATCAGGCTCAACAGGAGCCGTATTAGACTCTTAGAGACTTTATCAGTCTCTTCAGCTATAGGCTCAGAAGGATGTTCATTATTGGGCAAGGTTACCTTATTATCTACCACTCTACCACTCCTAAGGGTTTTAACTGAATTCACATGGTCTGATGATTTCTCACCATAAGATAACTCATGAACTCTTCTAGGGTTGGGTTGTGGCTGACTAGGGAACTTGTTTTCTAGTAAAGGGCAGAAACTGGCCATATAAGATAAGGGTTCGGATTTCATCACCGTATCCTTTCTGCCCGCCTTAGGAACACGTTACCTAACGCGAACCTAATCCTAAAATTTGACTAGAAAGAGACCTATAGGGTAACGAGCTTATTGGAAAATCATTCAAAAGGATTGTATTGGTTACTTTGTTAGCTTAACTTAAAGTTTATGAAGATTTATTTTAAGTTGATAGAGCCGCCCTGTACCCAGGGAAAAGTTGCCAAAGAGGCAGGGTTATCAAAGATCCTTAGAGCTTATCCTGCTTCTAATCGACTTAATCTAATTCGGATCGTTCTGAGGGATTCGCTAAAACTGTAACTAATTGCCTTTTGGAAGAATAGAAGATGGTCTAGAAACAATCTAAGTGGAGCCATCATGCTTTTTGTTTGCTAGATTCAATAGGTTTGATTTGGTTGAGTCGGCCTTGTTTGTGTTTGTTTAGAATTTCTTCCGATTAGGAGTTATTGCATGCCCAGTGAGCGTGCCTGGAAAAGAGATTCTATTGGTCGTTTGATCAGTGACGGAAGTAGAAACTCTGCCTTTGAAATTGAGAATTTAGGAAACCCTTCTTTTGAGAGACGAAACCTTAGTTTTGAGAATTTGTCCCTCAGTGAGGAAGTCATTCCTAATTTTCTAGTTGTGCCAGAAATGACAACCTTGAAAGCTTTGTTGAATCCTACTAGGACTTCTCGTCCATCATGTATCAAGTTAGCTGAAACTCAAGCAAACTATGAGTTGAAACCTGGGATCATACAGATGCTCCCAATTTTCTTAGGGAAAGAAAATGAAAATCCTTATTTTCATATTAAGGAATTTGAAGAAATATGTAGTACCCTAAAAATTCACAACATGTCTAATGAAGATTTGACACTTAGGTTATTTCCTTTTTCCCTGAGAGACAAGGCCAAATCTTGGTTATATAGTTTGCCATCTGAATCCATCGAGAATATGAACAACTTACCGCCGCCTTTTTAGCTAAATTTTTCCCTAGGCACAAGATATTAGCTCTTAGGCAAGAAATTTCCACATTTGGGCAACAAGAAGGAGAATCTTTGTATAGGTATGTGGAAAGGTTCAACGAATTAGTAGAACAATGTCCCCAATACGGTTTAGATGATTCTAGACTAGTCCAGATCCTTTATGAAGGGCTAGATTATCCAACAACGACCTTGGTTGAGTCATTGTGTACATGGAGTTTTGACAGTAAAAATGTTGATGAGGCAAAGACATTTCTGTATGAAATTGCCGAAAAGACCCATCAATGGGAATGTGGTAAGGAACCCCAGAGAAAAATTCTACTGAGCAGAGGTAATGTCAATAGGGTAGATGGAATTCTTGAATCAAATGCTAAATTTGCAGCCATAACAAAAAGGTTAGAAGCCTTAGAATTGAGTAAATCTGGTTGTGGAATAGAACCCAAGTCATATTGGGAAGGGCAGAGTGTTGAAGAGCAAGCCCATGCTCTTTACAATAACACTAGATATGATAACCGTCAAAAGTTTGACCCATATTCAGAAACCTATAACCCTGGGTGGAAAAACCATCCAGATTTTTCTTGGTCTAAGGGCTAAAATCAAGGTCAGACTAGTAACCCTCAGGTTCCCCCAGGTTTTGGTTATACTAAGAATCCTTCTAGTACAACACAATTTCAGAATCCGTTAGAAAAGACGGTCATGAGTTTAGCAGATACTGTAGCCACATTAGCTCAGAGCACTAAGTATTTACATCAGAACACTAAAGAGTTTCGGCAGTATGTCAATCAAAGTTTACGAGAAAATCAAAAGATTGTTCAGGCTAACAGTCATGCAATTTCCAATTTAGAAAACCAGGTTGGTCAAATCGCTGAGTCTTTGAGAGAAAGAGAAAATACTCAACGGTGGGATCAGCTACCACAATTTATTCACTATGCTATTGTGACGACCATTTTTGGGGTCCTCACAACTAAAAACTTAAGATGTTTAAAAATGACAGTATTCGAAGTGTAATTGATACAAAGAGATTGTAATGCAAAGAACATAAGTTCAAATGGAAATGAAACCAACTCAATATATATAACGTGGTTCATCTAATAAGCCTACATCCACGGGAAAATATGGTATCTTATTTATAAACACTTATTTTGTGCACATGATAATATAAATAATTAGAGAACTTAAGTTCAATAGAGTTCTTAACCTAGTTTTAGCTTTTTCCACTTCTTGATTTTCTTTCACAGTTTTTTCTCTCAATTATGTTGTGTCCTTCTTTCTAATTAGGGGTCGGTATTTATAGAAAAATATGATGGGTCCCTTTCCTCACTCATTCTTATCTCTATTTGACCTGTTTGATCATTATCTTGACTTTGGGCGCAACTCATTTTACTCCTTCCGTGATGCTTGTTACTAGTTCCGCTTGCTGATGCGCATCTCCTCTTTGGATTGAGCGATTGTTGGTCCTTTGTCTTTATTATGTGGATGTTGGCATGTGTGACATGTGGAATTTGACGTGGAGCATATCTATTCTTGCATGATTGGAATTTATAGTGCGCACGTGATAGGGCGCAGATGATTGTGGAACGCAAGAGATAGCAGAGCGCGCATAATTATGGAGCGCAAGAGATAGCTGAGCGCAGATGATTGTGGAACGCAAGAGATAGTAGAGCGCAGACGATTGTCTTGGCTATTGATTATGCTTTTTTTATGTTCTTTCCACGTGTCTTATATGCATTAATCTAGTCTGACTTTTCTGCTTCCGATGTCAGTTGATGTGTGACAAATGTTTTATAACTGTCTTTCTTTATCATTTATTTTGCTCTTGTACTTCTTGGTGTATCATAATGTGATACTTCCTTCTTATTATGTAAACATGTGGAACTGATGAATTTATGTCCTTATAATTTGCCCCCTTTTTGTCTTTTGGATTTCTCTCCCATGTGCCTAGAATTCAAAAGGAAAAAAGTAATGATGATTGTTGGGATTTGTGCCCCTAATAAATTTGAATTTCGGCGGTTTCATACGTTTTCAAGAAGACACGTCGTTTGGATTCGCTCCTTTTGAATCCCTTTTCGCAGTCATGTCAGTGCACTGGTTCAGTATTTAAGAGGAAGTCTTGTCATTTTTCCCATTACTTTTCGCTTTCCAAGTTTGTAGCTGATTGCATTTTTGATCTTCTTCTGTCTTTTTCTTCTTAAAGTCTTTATTCCTTAAACTTTTTTGAGATTCCTCGTTTGATCAAGGTTTTTACTTCCCAAGATCAAATCTTCGCTGATTAACTTCATCTTTTTTACTGGTGAGACTGTTAGACTTCTTCTGTAGAAATTTTTGCATGTTGATTTTTCTGTTAAGTTTTGCATTATTTTATATTGTTCATCATTGTAACCTTGTTTCTTCTTGGTCTGCAGATTAATCATGTCTGGAAAAGATAGCAGTCGTACCCCCAAACATGCTTCCCATGGTGACCAACATTCTGTTAGCAAGAAAAGGGATGGAAGTAAGCCAGTATATTCCAGGAAAATTCGCAGCCTTTCTCCGCCTCCTTTTAGGTCTACTACCAGAAGTGATCGGGTTCACGAGCTTTTTAGTTTTAAAAACATGGATATTGAGGAGTTCAGAAGGAAATACGGCCTTCAGGATTTTAAAGTTTCCCTTTACAACTTGCCTGAAGGAGATAAGATCTCCTTGAATATGATCCTGGGTTTCGATTACTCTCCCACGAGACTGCTGGTTACTGCTGGTGCAATAGACGCAGGGTTAAGGCTGCCCTTATACGACAGTCGATTCCCCTATCAGTTTGAAGTCCTAGCTAGCCGTGGCCAGGCTAAAAATAGCACTGTGCGTTCAGTTGCACGGTACAACGGAAACTGGTGGAGAATACTGGATGAATGCAGCATGCGCAGTGTTGGGAAAACCAACTTCACCCGCTATACACCTAATCCTGCGAACCGCGTCCATTACACAGTGGAAAACTTCCATTTGTCCTACGTTGATTCTTTTGCTGATAAGAATTATATGAACTGGAGTGTTGGTCCTGGACGCACGAGAGCTGATGAAATCCATTTGCTGACTGATATTGATGCTATGAAGATAAATCTCATCCCGGGAACGGAGGAAACCTTAACTGAAAAGCTGCGCAGGGACCATGATTACCGATGGTACCTTACTCCAATAGTGATTGAAGGGCCCTGGATATATGGCCAGGCTTCGGAAAGTACTGTGCGGAGCCTCCAGGAACGCTTCCCCTTCTATTGTCCGTGGATGTTGGATTTCGACGGATTTAATTTCTCTTATGGTGATGTGGTAAGTAATGATTTTTTCAATTCTCCTGATCTTTAAGTGTTGCGTAAGTTTTTTATTTATTTATTCTTACGCAGCCTCCAGAAGAGAAAGAAAGTTTAAAGACCAATGTGGGCACCAAGCGTAAAGCTACTCCTCCATCTGGCAAGGTACTGCTCTATCTTTTATTGGCTGAACGTTTAATATTACGCCTTGATAATTCACTTGAAAATGTTAACAGGGTCAGAAGAGAATGAAGGCTACTCCTCGTGCTTCTGCTAAAAAGGTGGCTAGGGCTAACCCTCCTCAAAGTCAGCCTATTTTAATGATAGAAGGCGGCATGGTGCAGAACACAACCCCTATAGCTTATCGTCCCGCTGCATTGGGTGATGTTGCAACTGAAGCTCCTCAAGTAGCAGATACTGAGTCTCCCCTGGATACAAGCTCTGTCCTCTCCTATTTTCTGTCTCATTCTCCTTTGTTTCAAGTTGATGACATCGTGCTTTCTGAGTTCGTGGATGATTTGGCTGACAAGGAGCAAGCTGCGCCTCTGACGGAGTTGAACGAAGTTGTAATAGAATATGCTCCTACTAGGCTGGAGACAATAATTAAAATTGAAGTCGAGCATGCTTCTACTGAAGAAAACGTAGCTGCTAACGTAGCAAATCCTTCTCCATCCATGGTTGCCAATGCTGCGGATTCTTCCCTTCAAGAAAACGCAATGGGTGCTATTGAGAATGCGGAAAAGTTAGCCTTCCCTTCTGAGGAAAAAGTATATTTTGCTTCAGTTGTTAGTGGAGAGAGGGCTTCCCGTATGGAGAAGGGCAAGAGCGTTTGCGAAACTGATAACCTTGTTGGAAAAGAAGAAGATATGTTTGATTGGTTCAAGGAAAAGGACCTGCTTCTGATTCCTAGCAACGCTCATCCAAAGCCTACTGATTCTGCTTCTATTGCCAAACTGCGAGCTGACATGCGTTCCGTTCCTTTTGAGACGGTGATGAAAGCATGGTCAAAGGATAGTGCAAATAAAGCTTTCCTTTTTGACGTCGAGGTGCCCACCACCCTTGCCGAGGTCCTCGCGGTGGCAGACGGAGCTGTATATGCCCGTCCTCAGCAGGCTTTTATGCAGGTATATTTGTCATAATTTGTTTACTTATTGATTCTTATTCCTTTATTTCCTATCCTAATGCTCATCTTTGATTTCACAGCTTGCTTATAATGAGAGCTGCCCTCTGATTGCATACAAGTTCTTCCAGGCTCGTTTACTGATGATGGAGGATAAACTCAGGAGTACTGAAAAAGAACTTGCTGAAGTTAGAGCGGAGGCTAACACACTTCGCCTCCGACTGTCGGAGGGTGGCGATGCTAAATTAAAGCAAGAAAATAAAATGCTCCGACATCAGCTGTCTACTCTTCAAAGCCAAGGTTACAATACTTCATCTTCTATGTTATTTTATTTTTCTTTAACACATATTTCTGAATTTCTTTATGGGATTAGAGGGGGATTCAAATCTTGTTATTAAACTACGGGCTAGAGCCACATCTTTACATGGGCATGTAATGAAAGTCGCCGAGGAGAATGTAGAGGTCAATGAAAATTTCAATAAATTGCTGGATGAGAGGAATAAGATTCTTACTGCGTAAAAAAAACTCTCGATGGAGCATGCATCTTTGAAAAAAAGACTTTATTAGCAAAAAGGAGGAATTCGATGCTGCTATTTTATGTAATAATGACTGCGTTGCTGAAGCCATGGTGAAAGTAGAAAAATTAGAGGAGGAAAATCGAAGGCTTTGTGTAGAACGCAAAAGTATCCTTGCCGAATTTTCTCGATCTAGGTCGCAGCATGACTCCAGACATTCAACTTTTGTGGCGCAGCTCATCAAGGAAAGAGATAACGCAGCTCCGGACTCTCATGCTAGAGGAAAATCTCTTTCGAAAGCTCAAGGTCAAGTCCGCAGCCTCTCAGATAAAGTCCTTCATCGAGATATCGATATTCAGCGTTTACAAAGAGAAATTGATAAACGCATTGAGAAGATCAATTTGCTGCGAGATAGAGGATTAACAGATGAAGTTGAGATTGCGCAATATAAACAAGATCTCGAGCAATCCACGAAAGATTATGCTAAACTTCTGAGTGAATTTGAATTTCTTGATCTTTCTAATGACAAAAATGTCCAGGATTTACAAAAGTTTGAGTCCCTTGCTATAGGTAGTTTATCTTATATCAAAAAGTTACTGTTACTTACTTTTTACACGGTCTAACAACCTTTTATTTGCTATGTAGATTTTGAGGGAAAGTTTAAGAGAGAAGCTGCCAAGGCTGAGGAGTCTGACAAGAAGTTGAAGAAAGTTAAGCTTTTGTCCGCTGAGGTTGAGAAGGAGCTTTCTGAAGCTAATGGCAAGTTGAAGGAGGTAAATGAGCAACTTGGAGAAGCCACAACTAAATTGGTTGAGGCGCAAGACCAAATTACTCAGATTACTTCCAAAGCGGAAGAAGCAGATGCTAACTGGCAGACTGCTGTCAAAGTTTATTCTAATGACTTGGCCGCGACGGAGGAAAAGCTTGTGTACTGGCAGAATCAAGCTTCTTTGGTTGAGAGCAGGGCTTCATCAGCTGATACTAAGATAAAAACGTACGAGGATACGCTTATTGCTTCACCTGAGAAGATGGAGTATATGAAAGTTGAGACGAAACGGGGTATTGCTCTGGCGATTAATAATATCCTTGATAGGGTTACAAAGGATAGTTGGACCAAAACCTACCACGCAGGGTGGTTCGTGAGCCTGCTCCCCGTGCTACTCCTGCTTTAGCTTCTGATCCTACTTCAAATTTTGACCCAGCTCCTACCAATGATCCTGCTTCTTAAAGTTCCTCTTGTATCTGGCCGCTGCTGCTTATCATTTTTGTTCCTGTAAACTGTCATGAAATATAAATAGAAGTAATTATTTTCTGATATTCTCTTCATACGTTTGACATTTTATTTTTGTTCCTACAATAAAATCATAAGACAAATTGATTAATGAGTGTATAGTCTGAAACCTCAAGGATTTATTGTACCTTGGGCTCCTTTTGAGGGTGCGGTCACATAGTAATTTCTCTCCGGACAAGAGGAAATTACCTATGCGGACCCTGTCACTTGATATAATAATTAATGTCATATAGTGTATCTTTTGCTAGTGGATGTACCCAATAGTCAATATTCTAGACTTTTACGTAGGTCTCTTATGAGATTTTGCCTTTATTTGCTTTACGCCGTATGAGCACAAATTACTATACAATTGTATAGAAAGTTATGGATAATATGGTTTAAGATATTGTGCATTCCAAGGATGCCGCAAAACTTCTCCATCCATATTTCGCAAATAACAGGATCCTTGTCCTGCTTGTCCTGTATGATATAAGGACCTCCCCAAGTGGGTGCAAACTTTCCTGCCTTTTTATTCTTTTGATATTCTGGAATTTGTCGCAATACGTACTGTACCTCAAGAAAATGGCGCAACTTTACTTTTTTTTCGTATTCACTTGCTAACTTTCTTTGATATTCTCCATCTTTTGTAATGCAACTTCTCTTATTTCTTCCAGATCATCCAACTTTTCAAGCATTAAATCTTTATTTAAATTCCTTTCCCATGTCTCCGTCTTGGTTGTTGGTAATAGTATCTCAGTTGGTATGACCGCTTCTGCCCCATAGGTAAGTAAGAACGGTGACTCTCCAGTGGCGGACCTCCTTGTGGTGCGATAATCCCATAGAGTTTTATGAAGTTGCTCACACCATCGCTTGTGATGCCCTTCCAGAGTCTTCTTGAGATTAAGTGCAATTGTCTTGTTTGTAACTTCAGCCTGCCTATTGCTCTGGGGGTAAAATGGAGTCGACTTTCTGTTTTGGATATTGAAGGCTTCAAAAAGCATGTTAATATTTTTTCCCTGCAGCTGTTGTCCATTGTCTGAAACTATTGCTACTGGGATTCCAAATCTGCAAATTATGTCTTCAAAAACAAGAATTTGAATACATCCGAGTCTCTAATATGCGCAAGTGCCCTGGCTTCCACCCACTTGGTGAAATAATCTGTTGCTATAATTAGGTACTTCCTTTTCCTTGTTCCTTCAGGTAGGGTTCCGACAATATCTACTCCCCACTTTGCAAATAGCCATGGACTAAGTACTGAATTGAGTTATGTTGTCGGCACTCTGATCTTCTTAGCAAAGCGTTGACATTCTTCGCATCTTTTGACCATATCTTTGGCATCCTTTTGTATTGTGACCCAATAATATCCCTGCGTTTTTTCCTTGAGGGCCAATGATCGTCTCCCACTATGATTCTCGGCGTCACCATAATGTATATTTGTTAAAATTCGATGTCCTTCTGGTCGCGATAAACACCGAAGTAGTGGTCCCATGAAGAACTTTCGGTACAAAATACCATCCATTAACTGATAGTTAACAGACTTTGATTTTATTTTCCTTGCTTCCTTGGTGTCCGCAGGCAATATTCATTTTTGCATATAATGATGTAGCGCAATCCTCTAATCTTCTTTTACGTACATATCCTTTGGTTTTTGGGGTATATTTACGTCATTCTTTGTGGCCGGATCCTCAAGATCCTCACTTATTTCATCTTCCATGTTCTCAATTGCCCGTATTCTAATTGACGGTTCATAAATGCGTCCAATCTTAACGACAGATGTATTCGGATCCTTAATCATTGCGGAGACAAATGCTAACGCATCTGCATGACGATTCTTATCTCTGGACAAATGGCGAAAAATGATTTTGGAACTTGGGATGCTAACTTTTGCACGAGACCTTTGTATTCAATCAAGTCTTTATCATTTGCTTGATATTTCAGCTCAACTTGTCGGATTATCAATTGTGAGTCACTTGTCAACCGTACATCGGTAATTCCTAGTTCAGTAATTAGCCGGATGGCATAAACCACAGCCTCGTATTCTACTATATTGTTGGTGTATTCTCCAAACTCTAAACGAAAAGCATGTATCAATCGCTCCCCCGTGGGTGTTGTTATTACAATCTGATTCCTTCCCCCTCTTTATTTCGGGCTCCATTAACAAAAACTTCCAATCTCCGAGAATTGACAGGGTCCAAAATATCCTGAGATTCATCCTCTTCTACTCCTAGTAACCCCTGGATTTCAAAATCATCATCTAATATCAAATCTGCAAGAAAATCCACTAAAACCTGGGACTTTTGAGCAGTTTGCATTTCAAAAAGAATGTGAAATTGTTCCAACTGAGCTTTCCACTTTACAATTCTTCCCACTTTTCCTGCATTTTTTAACACCGATTCCAGCGGAGCCTTGCTTGGTACTCGTACATAGTGCGTTAGAAAATATGTGCGCAGCTTCTGCGTGGCAAATACCAGTGCTAATATTAACTGTTCAATCTTGGTATAGTTCCTCTCCACAAGGTTGAAAGTCTTGCTAATGTAGTAGATTGGTTTTTCCACCTTATGATTTGTTCGCACCAGTATTGCGCATACTGCATCTTCTGTTGCGGCTATATGTAGGGCCAAGATCTCTTCAAGCTGCGGTTTCTGTAATGCGGGCAAAGTCGCAAGATCGATTTTGATGTTCTGAAAGGCTTGTTCGTAGTTTCATTCCATATAAACTTGTTTCCCTTCTTTAGAGTACCAAAAAATGGTTTGCACTTATCTGATGACCTTGCAATGAACCTGTTAAGCGCTGCCAGGCATCCGTTCAGCTTCTGTACCTCCTTAACATTTCTTGGGGATGGCATATTTACAATAGCCTGTATTTTTGCTGGATCGACTTCAATTCCTTTTTCCGTGACTAGATAACCCCAAAACTTCCCTAATGTAACTCCAAAGATGCATTTTTCCGGGTTGACTTTCATTTTGTACTTGCGCAAAGCTTGGAAAATCTCCCTCAAGTCTTGTAAATGATCCTTTGCCATCTTGATTTTTACCAGCGTGTCATCTACGTAGACTTCCAATGTGCATCCTATCCAAGGTTTGAAGATTGCATCCACTAATCGTTGGTAGGTTTCTCCTGCATTTCTTAATCCAAACGGCATTCTCGTATAACAATACAATCCTCGCGGGGTAAAAAATGCAGTATGCTCTTGATCTTCCTCGGCTAGTGCAATTTGGTTATATCCAGACTGTCCATGCATAAAAGAAAAGGCTTCGTGTCCTTCGACATCATCTACTAATTGATCAATGCTTGGAAGTGGATAACTGTCTTTTGGACATGCTTTATTAAAATTGGTGAAGTCTATGCAAATTCTCAACCCTCCAGTCTTCTTTGAGACTATGACCATATTTGATATCCACGTTGGGTAGCGCACTTCTCGAATGAATCATGCGTCCATTAGCTTCTTCAATTCCTTTTCTACCGGATCATGATATTCAGGTGCTACTTTTCGCATCCGTTGCCGAAATGGTATGGTGCCCGCATGTATACGCAGTTCATGTTGAACAATGCTTGGGTCAATTCCTGGCATGTCTCTTATTTTCCATAAAATACATCTGCATACTCTTCGAGTAAACTGATTAGATCTTGCTCCCTTTCTGGGCTCATCAGGGTTCCAATTTTAATTGCCTTTGGAAATTCTGGCGTTCCAATGTTGATGCTCTTGGTTTCCTCAACAACCGAAAAAGCAGATTTGGGGGCTCCTAAGAATGTGGGATCCCCCTTGAGCTGTTATTGTGAGGTTTCACCCCGTTTTCCTGCTCCTAACTCATCTCCTTTGACTACAAAATCTCTTCCTTCTTCATTGCTTGACTTGCTGGCTGCGACTTCAGACAAATACTGATTTATTGCTCATTCCTTAGCTTGGATTTTCCTTTCCTTCTTCTTTGCTTTCACTTGCTGAGCTCTTTCTTGATTTATGTGTGCTTCCGTGAGGGCGCACGTTCTCGCCATGCTCTGATCTCCTTTAATTTCCATTTCTCCATGAGGCGCTGAAAATCGCAAGTACTGATGGTACATTGATGCGACCCCTTTCAACTGATAGACCCAATGCTTCCCGATGATAGCATTGTAAGGTGAGGGCGCTTCTACCACACTGAACTTTGTTGCAACATTCAAGGGTCTAGCCATTATTTCAAGTGCGAATTCTCCTCTTGGTTTCGATGCTACTCCATTGAATCCATAGATGATGTAGCGAGATGGTTCAAACTGATCTTCTTTCAATTTGTAATAACCCGACCTGCCTCCAATATTGTCCCCACTTAGCCACTACAGTTATCCAGCAGTGTGAGATTTTTATTGGCACTACTGCGGTTATCCGGCAGCAGCTTCCCGAGAGATCAACCATCCTATGACTACTCTCAGCCAAGCACGCTTAACTGAGAAGTTTTTCCCACAACTTAGTCAAGTGTACCCATCAGGCCTTGTTGCTAGCTAAGTGGGACGTCTCTAATGGTACTCAACAGTGGGATCAACCACCGCAATTTATTCACTATGCTATTGTGACGACCATTTTTGGGGTCCTCACAACCAAAAACTTAAGTTGTTTAAAAATGACATTATTCGAAGTGTAATTGATACAAAGAGATTGTAATGCAGAGAACATAAGTTCAAATGGAAATGAAACCAACTCAATATATATAACATGGTTCAGCTAATAAGCCTACATCCACGGGAAAATATGGTATCTTATTTATAAACACTTATTTTGTACACATGCTAATATAAATAATGAGAGAACTTAAGTTCAATAGAGTTCTTAACCTAGTTTTAGCTTTTTCCACTTCTTGGTTTTCTTTCATAGTTTTTTCTCTCAGTTCTGTTGTGTCCTTCTTTCCACTTAGGGGTCGGTATATATAGCAAAATATGATGTGTCCCTTTTCCTCACTCATTCTTATCTTTATTTGACCTGTTTGATCTTATCTTGACTTTGGGCGCAGCTCATTTTACTCCTTCCGTGATGCTTCTTACTAGTTCTGCTTGCTGATGCGCATCTCCTCTTTGGATTGAGCGATTGTTGGTTCTTTGTCTTTATTATGTGGATGTTGGCATGTGTGACATGTGGAATTTGACGTGGAGCATATATATTCTTGCATGATTGAAATTTATAGTGCACACGTGATAGGGCGCAGATGATTGTGGAATGCAAGAGATAGCAGAGTGCACATGATTATGGAGCGCAAGAGATAGCAGAGCGCACATGATTGTGGAACGCAAGAGATAATAGAGCGCAGATGATTGTCTTGGCTATTGATGATGCTTTTTTTATGTTCTTTCCACGTGTCTTATATGCATTAATCTAGTCTGACTTTTCTGCCTCCGATGTCAATTGATGTTTGACAAATGTTTTATAGCTGTTTCCTTTATCATTTATTTTGCTCTTGTACTTCTCGGTGTATCATAATGCGACATGTCTCTTATATCTCATTATCCATTTATTTACTTTTTCGTTTTTTTTTTCTCTTGAGGTTTGGCCTACCCCCTCCCCTTTCTTATTTCTTTCCTTTATCAAATAAAATCCTTCTGGTGGGCTTTGCAAAAAAGATAAAATAAATAAAATAAAAACCAAAATTCTCCAAAACAGAAAGAAGGTAAGGAACCAAAATGTGATACCAAGTCTTTTTCTTAAAATATTATAATACGAGCCCAATCAATTCGGATTGGAAGATTAAATATAGCACATTGTGGAACCTGAAATCCAGTTATCGTTGTGTTTTAGTTACAAAAATTTATTTATTTCCTGAGAAACTATATTTCTCTTCGCATGAGCCTGCACATAGCGTGTATGGATGCTAACAAAAGTTGTTTTTTCTTCAATTTGCAATCAAAATGGGACATGCCAAGGGTACGTGTCGTATTTGAGTCGCATCAGGGCACTCCAGCCTTTTTGCTTTCTATAATAAGCTTTGACGGGTGGATTTTAATTAGAATCCAGCCCTTTCTTTCACTCTTGGGTTATCTTTCTTCTCACAGCAAAGAAAAGAAAAATTTATCACAAAAACTTGAAATTTAAAGCTTGTTTTACACCTTTCTATCGTTTGTTTTGGGTTGGTTGGTTTGAAAGCTTCAATTCTATAAAAGGTAGGGGGAAATTCTTCTTTGGAACTGTTTCAATTTGATATTCATGATTTTGAATTCTGTGATTTCATGTTCAATGGAATTTGAAGCTTCTTCATGCTCTTATTATACTTTATACGATGAATTTGTAATGTTTTAAACGAATTCATGCTTGTTCCTCTTGATTTTGATTATAGGGTTCATGAATAAGTTAGGGCTTTCTTTTATTTTAATGTTTAAACATTATTTCTTGTAAACTAGCCATGGGTTCTTTGAATTTCTTTCAATTGATCTTTAATTTCTCTTGAAAGTCAAGTTAAAGCATTTTAGGGATTTCTGAAACAGTTTTCTATCTTGTTTTTGGGGTAGCTTCTTACCCAGCTCTTGTAACCCTTATTTTTGGTTATAATTTTTATATAAAATAGGGCCTTATGTACATTCAAATGATCTAAGAATCAACCAGTTTCAATTAGTAATGAGGCCTGTGTAATTTTTCCAATGAATACTATCAAAACCATAGTTTTTCTGAAGCAATTGTACTGTCAGGTTTCTCTGCAGTGATCTCGGCATGTTCCTGAATTTATTATTTTCACTAATAATTTTTATGTGATATCTTATCGTTTCTTCTTTAAAATGAGTCAAGAATCAATAAATTCCGAAAGGTAATGAGGTATTGTGAATTTTTAAGCGTGGATTGTCAAAAATGTAGTTTCTCTGTAACGTTTTTACTGTCAAACTTTTTCAGCGTGATTTAGACCTCTTTATGAACATTTTATTTTTTCTTATAATTTTTATATGAGACCTTATCATTTCTTCTTTAAAACGAGCTAAGAATCACTCATTTACATTGTGTAATTAATCCTACACAAAATTTTTGGAACACATGTTGTCCAAACTGAAGTTTCTAAAATTTATGTTCCTGTTCTACATTATGTTTCCTTTGTTGTTTGAGTTCTTGAATTCCTTATTTTTGCTAATGATTTTTGTATGAACTGAGGCCTTTTCTATTTTCTAAAATGTTAAAGTTTGTTGAGTTCTTATTTGAAATGAAGCCCATGGTAAGTTTTGAATACTAGTGGTTTGAAACGAACTTCATGTGCAAACTCTTTGATTTGAATGAAGTTAATGGTCTGAGTTTATGCCCAGCTCTATGATTTAATACTAATTACCTGTATTTATGAACTTGTTTTATGCGGGGAAAGCTAAGGTAAGTTGCTTTCATGGTTTATCTCGTATTTATCGATGTTTGTGAACTATTTATCAATTGTGTTGAGCATCCTCTTGGTTACGAACCCTACTAATGAGTTTGTCGGACTCGTAAGGGGCAATCAATATTAATTGTGACCTGCGGAAGATCGTCTGGGACGATAGGGTGGTTT
Organism: Papaver californicum; assembly: GCA_023531435.1. Lineage (NCBI taxonomy): Eukaryota > Viridiplantae > Streptophyta > Magnoliopsida > Ranunculales > Papaveraceae > Papaver > Papaver californicum. The sequence goes on from JAJJMC010004981.1 coordinate 40,916, forward strand.
TCTGATAAACCTCGACAGTTGGTTGGACCCTCATAATAGACTATTGCGAACTCACTTATTCTAGATGATTTCGATTGTGTATTGGCTTTTTAAGGTCTTTGATACTTCGATACGGATGCGCTCAGCAACTTAACGCATTATTTATGCTTTGTTCGATTCGTTATCCTGTTGTTATTTTTATTGAGCATTGTTTGTATTTACGCTCGTACGGTCGTACCGTTATCCCTCTATTGGGTTATGGTTCACCCTTTTTATTTTATGTTCCACAAAGTTCGAGAGCGGTACTAGGCAGTAAGTTTGTTAAAGGCTCAATGCGTTGAGCTTTGGGAGTCAAAGTGGGTACGCTCACTTTGCATTCATGTATATATTCATTATTCATGTGTATCTGGGTGGATTTGTAAAAGTTTTACTGCATTTTTTTTGTTGTTGTAGTTTGTAAAAAGGGTGTTGTAATTAGAGAAGTACGTGTCATGTTTTAAAAGGTTTGATGTCGAGAAACTCGTTCATTTTATCATACGGTCGTGAAAGTCCTTTTACTGCTACTTTTTGCATAATTGGTCTATATAGATGAATATCTTTTAGGATCCGTTTAATAATACTATAACTTCTATTCTTGTTACAAACTGTTTTCGACATTCTTTAGTGGCAACTTAGAGAATTTGAACTTGTTAGTTCACCGAACTTCACGGCCAATTGAAAACGATTTTTTTTTCAAGCTGTCACACAAAGCCTTGATTTTTAGGGACCTTTAATATTACACTTCGGCTTCACTAAAAAGAGTTTTTAACATCACTACCGAATTAGCTCCTATTTGGCGAATCCGAAGAACAACAAAAGAAAAATCACAAGAATTATGCTAATGAAAAAAACTAATTAACGTAGAATTGTCTCATTTCTTGTTTAATCCTATGCTGATCAAAAACAATGAACGGTATCAATTTCTAATTTAGTAATACTATTCCTTCCCATTCTATTATTAGCCACTTGGTGAAAATAACGTGTATTTTTGTCTCCTTCTCTATACTCCTTCCCTCTAGACGTATAAAATATGATTCTAGTTTGAGTAAACTTCGGCTCCCGAAGGTTCAACTCCACATTAATTCTATGCAAGTTGAGCTTCCGTAAGTTGTTGCGCCTCCTCAAGCAAATTATGACCTTCCACCGTACTCTCTATCTCCTTCAAGTGTCTACTAAGCTCACCAAACAAAATTCATGTACCAAGATTTCGAGAAGAACTCCATATCTTGTTCTTTCTTCGCAAAAATGTACTCTTTTTTTCTAAAAAAATAACAGACTTGTCAGGTTTAACATAAAAAATAAAAAAACTAATTCTTATAATCACTTTTAAATATTTTTTTTTATATTTATTTATGAAAGAGAGTGGTTCCCTCATGTTTATTTTTTTTTTATATTTGTCTATGACAGAGAAGTGGTTTCTTACTGTTTAAATGATAAAAACTGGAAAGAAAAATAGGAGATATGAGTAGTCTCCGTGTAGACAAAATAATAATTTTAAAATATTTGATTTTTGTTTATAAAAACAAATTTATTTTATGATGTATCCAAATATAATAATTTTACCTGTCATTTTTTAAAACAAAGGGCATATATATAACCGTTTTTTTTTTCATCCTGGAAATTTGTAGGATGAAGCATAACATTTTATTTTATTTTATTTTGATTTCTAATTGATATGATTTTAGTCTTGAATGACAGGGTTTTGTAATTAGATCTATAGAGATCTTTCATCTTTATTTGCTTAAAGCTTTTTTGGGATTAATTTTAGTACAAGGGTTTTTAGTATACTTGATTAAAGATCGAAGATAAAACTTTGGGAAGACAGCGTTTTAAACCAGTTTGTGAATAAGAAGTTTAGTAATCATTATAAAGCAACAATCGTAGCTAATTTTTTGTCTAAGAAAGTTTAATTTGAAAATAGGCTTTTAATTTACAGTTAGAGATCTAAATAGGTTGGTGTAGTTCTTCTGAAGTAGGACCTTGAAGGAAAAAAAGAAGATAGAGACAAGAGTAGAACGGAACTTAGACTTAATAATAAATCTGAATTATGCTTCAGGACTTGGGTGTAATTAATTGTTGCTTACAGCTGTAATCTAATCTGGTTACTCTTAGTAATATATTTATTAGTTGGAGTATTAATTGGCACCAACAAATAGCTATAATTACTCTTTTTAGTCGTTTAAATCTTGACATGTTTTTATCTCTTGAAGTTTTATTTTTACTTTAATTTTCACGGTAAGTTATCTGTTGTTAATCTTTTTGTACATTATATTTGCCAAAAGAAATATGTGCGGAATAAGGATATACATGAGGAAACGAGATTTGTGATGTTCTATGATTTTGTTTATAAAAGGTGTTCTCTTAAATTCCTGGCTAAATTGACGCTTATTTACTTTATTTGAGGAACGTTAATAGGTTAAAAGCACATTATAAATCCCCGGCCGACGTTCTTCCATACATAGGTAATTTTCGGCATACAATTCCTTTCATTTTACTGAGTATTTTGTTTACAAACGAACAAGATAATAGACACATGACTTTCTTACACTCTGTTTACATCACACTTAAGTCTTTGCCAAATGCTCAAGTCATGGTTCAGTCTTAGCACCAAATGGTTAGACCCTTAAAAGTGTACGTTAGCAATTTAATGCTGTGTACGTTAGTCTTGAGTTTTCTGTTTCTACACCAGCTTGAGGTAAGTGAATCATTCTGTAAAAAATTGTGTTAATTCAAGATTTAGTTTTCTTTCATTTGTTCATTACCCAAACTTCATCTTTCTCTTTACAACATTATTTTGTTCTTGATTTTCTTGTTCTTCATCTCTATTATGGTATCAGAGCCATTAGGGCTTCAATTGAAGAATTAATCCTAGTTAATGATTCGAGAATTTAATCTAGTAATGGAGAATCCCACATCAAATTCAATAGCAAAAATCCCATTAAATCAGTTGATGAGCCTCATCACTCTAAAACTCAAAGAAGACAACTTCTTAACTTGGAAGAATCTTCTGCTTCCAGTTATCAGAAAGTTCAAGATCATGCCATACTTGGATGGAACTCATCAATGTCCAGAAAGATTTACAAATGTAAGAAATCAGTCAAATAATGTAGAGAATCCACTCTATCTTGATTGGATTGATGAAGATTCCAGAATAACTATGTGGATCAACAGCACAATCTCAGACACAGTAATTTCTTATTTTGCTGCAGCAACAACTTCTTCTCAACTATGGAATAACATTGAGGAAAGATATGCAAGATCCTCATCAACACACTCAATTCAATTAAGAACAAAATTGCTAGGAATAAAACAAGGTAACAAGTCAATTTCTACTATGGTTGATGAGATAAAATTGTTGTCAGATAACCTAGCTGCTGCAGGAGAAATCATATCTGACAAAGAACTGGTTGTCATTACACTATCTGCTCTAAATCCTGAGTATATACCTTTTGCTACCTCCATGAGACACAGGTACCCTCCTATAACTGCAGTTGAATTACATAACAATCTTATAAGTGAGGAAATTATCATCAAACAAAGAAATGATGAACTTCTGAACCATACTTCCAATCAAATTTTCCAAGCAAATTTCAACTCAACAAGATCTCAATTCAGAGAAGGAAACACAAGATTCAGACCTCTCTCATCATCCTACAACAGAGGTTCTTTCAATTCTTATAACAATCAGTTCAGACCAAGCCACAATATTGGAAACAGAAGCAGATTTAATACTTCAGGAAGAGGATATGGTCAAAGACAATACAACAGAAATGTTGTAATTTGTCAAATATGCAATAGATCTGGACACAGTGCATTAGAATGTTATAATAGACTCAATCCTTCTTACACAAATATTTCTAATCAAGATGCAAGATCAGCAATGCTAGCTTCTCAGAATATACAAAATGATAATCCATGGTTCATGGACAGTGGTGCAACAACACATATCACATCTGACTATTCTCAATTACAGACTACTGTTCCATATCAAGGATCTGACAAAATTCAAGTGGCTAATGGAACAGGTATGGATATTACTCACTCAGGTTCTTCTGTTAAAATTACACCAACACATCTGTTCAATTTAAACAACATTCTGCTAGTACCTCAAGCAAAACAAAATCTATTGTCAGTTCATCAATTTATATCTGAGAATAATTGTTCAATAATTTTTACCTCAACTGGATTTTATGTCAAGGATCTTGCAACTGGGAGAATAATCTTGCAAGGACCACATAGCAATGGGCTATACCCAATTCACTTTCTACATCAGTCACCAAATAAAGCCTACTCAGTAGCAGCTTCAAGAATACCATCAACAATCTGGCACAGTAGATTAGCACATACCTCTTTTAAAAATATGCAATGTATTTCTAGAATTCTACATTTACCAACAGTTGTTAGTAATCAAATAAACTGTGAAGCTTGTGCTCTGGGGAGATCACACAAATTATCATTTCCTGTATCTGACAGTTTTAGCACAGAACCTCTACAACTACTTCACATTGATCTTTGGGGTCCTAGTCCTGTAACTTCTTGGGAAGGTTACAAGTATTATGCAATAATAAAGGATGATTTCACAAAATATTGTTGGTTATTTCCATTATATGATAAATCTGAATTCAAGACAGTATTCTTTAATTTTAGAGTTTATATTGAAAAACAACAACAACACTGCATCAAAACCATAAGAACAGATGGTGGAGGTGAATTTGTTCATAATCAGTTCATTACATACCTTGCACACAATGGAATCAGACATGTCCACATACACCAGAACAAAATGGAGATGCTGAGTCAAAACACAGACACATTGTAGATGTAGGAAGAACTTTATTGATTCAATCTGGTCTAAATGCAACTTTCTGGGTAGAAGCTTTTGCAACAGCTAACTTCACAATCAATAGACTGCCAACAAAAGCCTTGAACTCAAGAATACCATATGAAGCATTACATAAAAAGCTACCAGACTATCACTATCTCAGAAGTTTTGGATCTCTATGCTATCCTTGGTTAAGGCCTTATGCAGCCAACAAACTAGAACCCAGAAGTACTGCCTGTGTTTTTGTTGGCTACAGCTCATTTCAAAAAGGCTACAAATGTCTTGATACAAAAACTGGCAGAATATTTGTTTCAAGACATGTGCAATTCAAGGAGGATATTTATCCACTCAAAACTGGTGATAATTCAAGCTTCATCAAAAGAGTTCTACCAATATCACCTGAATCAGATAGTTCAACTAACAGCAAAAACTCATCTGCACAGACTCAAGAAATGTGCACAGTGCAAGCTACAACAAACATCTCCACAGAAACCGATTCTCAGAATATCAACTCAACAACTACTCAAAATGACCACAATATGCAAACCAGAGCTAAATCTGGAATTCACAAGCCAAAGGTATATTCCACCAAACACTCTTTTTCAACAGTCATCTCCAGTAAGATACCACCAATAACACCAACATGCTACACTCAGGCAAGCAAATACCCAGAATGGAGACAAACACTTGCAGATGAGTACAATGCTCTCCAGTCAGCAGCAACTTGGACAAAAGTTGCATATCACCCTTCAATGAATCTAGTAGGTTGTAAATGGGTATTCAGGCTCAAATACAATCCTGATGGAACTGTATCAAGGCATAAAGCAAGACTTGTTGCTAAGGGATTTCATCAACAGGAAGGCATAGACTATACAGAAACATTCAGTCCTGTGGCCAAGTCATGCACCATCAGAATTTTGATCACCCTTGCTGTCAACTTGGACTGGAACATTAATCAATTGGATGTAAGCAATGCTTTCTTACATGGAGACTTATCAGAGGATATCTACATGACTCAACCACCAGGGTTTGTTGATCAAGCTAATCCACATTATGTTTGCAAGTTAAACAAATCACTATATGGACTGAAACAAGCTCCAAGAGCTTGGTATGCTAAGCTAGCAAAGGTACTTCTCTCTCTTGGATTTATTGCATCAACTGCTGATAATTCACTCTTCATACAAAAACTAGAATCAACAGTCACTTACATACTAGTATATGTAGATGACATACTCATTACAGGAAATTCTCAGTTGCACTGCAATGAGCTAATTGGAAAGTTACAACTGAGCTTTCCAGTCAAAAATATGGGTAGCTTACATTATTTCTTAGGACTTGAAGTCAGAAGAAATGCTCAATCTTTATGTCTTTCTCAAACAAAATATGCTCTAGATCTATTGGAGAAACACAACATGTCTGGAGCAAAACCATGTGCTTCTCCAATTCCACCAAACCAACAACTGAACAGTAAACAGGCAAAGCTTCTCTCTGACCCTACTCTATATAGATCTTTGGTTGGTGCCCTACAGTACTTAACTTGGACAAGACCAGAAATCTCCTTTGCAGTGAATAAGGTGTGTCAGTTCGCTCCAACAACAGAACATCTGACAGCAGCAAAAAGAAACTTAAGATACATAAAGGGAACTGTTGAGTATGGTTTACAATTCACTAAAGGAAAACATATCTTAAAAGGTTACAGTGATGCAGACTGGGCAGGAGACTTAGCTACAAGGAGAAGTACTGGTGGTTATGGGGTATTCTTAGGCAACAACTTAATATCCTGGTCAAGCAAAGACAACCAACAGTAGCTAGATCATCAACTGAAGCTGAGTTCAGAAGTCTAGCTAACACTGCTGCTTATGGGTACGCAAGATTCTAACTGAAATGCACTTTCCCCTTGAAACACAACCAACTTTGTTTTGTGACAATATAAGTGCAATCTCTTACTCTTCTAATCCTGTGTTTCACACAAGAATGAAGCACTTATCAATTGACTATAACTTTGTAAGGGAATTGGTCAAGTGCAAGGAGCTTTGCATATCATACATCTCAACAATTGATCAATCAGCAGATGTTTTTACAAAAGGGTTCAGTGGTCCAAGATTCCAGTTTCTCAGAGGCAAAGTCTGTGTGCTTCCTCTATCCACAGCAGAGTTTGAGGGGGGCTAATAGACACATGACTTTCTTACACTCTGTTTACATCACACTTAAGTCTTTGCCAAATGCTCAAGTCATGGTTCAGTCTTAGCACCAAATGGTTAGACCCTTAAAAGTGTACGTTAGCAATTTAATGCTGTGTACGTTAGTCTTGAGTTTTCTGTTTCTACACCATGTATAAGAACAAGACTTTACCAGCTTGAGGTAAGTGAATCATTCTGTAAAAAATTGTGTTAATTCAAGATTTAGTTTTCTTTCATTTGTTCATTACCCAAACTTCATCTTTCTCTTTACAACATTATTTTGTTCTTGATTTTCTTGTTCTTCATCTCTATTACAAGATTCACTATTTTCTTCTGTTTTAATGAGGAGGGTAAGTTAATGGAGTAAATCGATATACTTTCCCAAGTTTGCCTTCCTTCTTTTCATTTTCTTACTTCCTTCACATGTGTGGTTCTGCGTTTTTCCCTCCTTCGTCTTTTCCAGTACAAAAAATACGAGTGTAAGTTTGTTATGTATGGAGGCACGAAACCATAGCATCTACTCCCAGAATCAAACTTCTCCCAATTCATTGGGGGTCACCTTGGTCCAAAAACTGAAAGGTTCTCGGTTGTCCTATATATAAGTTTCAATGACTTTTACTCCATTTTTAGTTTGTTTTTTAAATCATATATGGTTGCTTGAATTGCCTGGTGTAGTATGAGTGTGTTATAGCCTTATAGTCCACCATAGATTCGTTTTCCATTTGTCAACTATTGCGGTAGTGAATAACTGAAAATCACCATCACGTCCACAGATTTACAACAACCCCTTACATTCGCCATCAGTTATTGCATCCCAATTGTCCGTGGCGCTATTCTTACATGGATCTTTTACCTCTCAACCAATTTCACATTAAATTTTGACTACAGTGGATTATTCTGCAGTAAGCCCCCGTGTTATTAGATACTGTATTTAGGTAAGACCAGTTGTTGATTGTTTTTACAGGGTATTAAAGAGGGTGCATAATATTAGGTTTGTTGCATAATAGATATGTTAACAGTTTTTCGTTTTGGTTCATATTAGAATCTTTACTGTGACAGTCAAAAGGTCAATCACAACCAAAAGTACATTTGAAAGAAAGAAAAGTAATCCTTTATCTTGCATCGTGTTACACTATATTAGGGAGATGTAAAATCAATCAGAAAAATAATAAGTAAAAGATTTAAGACTTTACATGGCTTAACAATCGAATTGTTTTCTTATAGAAATTAAATATTTAATTCATTTACTTTCAATTCTAAGGGAATACTAAAAGTAGTTTAATCTCAAAATTATCATATCTGAATCGACTTTTGTTAAACCATAAACACATAATTCATGAGTTAGAAAATTACATAACTTCATACTTATGTTCTTTGTTCTTTTAATGCCTATTCTCATGTTTTTTTTTTTCCTGATTTTCCAACCCCTATTCTTGTGAATGATCTTTCATATTTATAGATCATTTAATGGGCCTTGCCCATTAACCTTTCTGCTTGTTCATTTTTATCATTATTTGATGAGTCATGCTATCCCGCACGGGTCTATCAATTTGTTATTTATCATCCCGTAGTTTTTCTGCGTTCTGGCGTTCATTGTCCCATAGTCTTTTTGCGAACTATTTATTCTTTTATTATCCTTGGATTAGGATTATTGCATGTCTGACATGCAGCTTCTTATCAGTGTATCGTCATGCTTTAATCTTCTTATCACATAGCTTTGTATAGTTGACACGTATTTCTCGTGAATCGATATTCATCATTATTCTTTAATGAGTCATATTTTTCTCGTTCCCCTATGTCTATCAAGCAATTAAAGTTACTTGGTTAATTAATGCACCCTACTTTCCAGTTCCATATGCATTTATTGCTCTCTATTTTGATCAGAACACGAGCCTTTCCCGTAACCTAAGTGTTACTCATGCAGCAATACTGTCAGTCTTCATGGCTGTCAATCTTTTCAGATTTCCTCATAAAGTTTTGTTCGGGTGTATTTCATCTTACTTTAATTCATTACTTCTCTTCGCAATCCTCATACACGTGTTATCCAGACTTTATTCCCTCACAACTTTCCCCCTCTTTTTTTTTTTTCAAATTTTAACGGTTGATAAAATTCCTGGAAGAAGAAAAAGTAGAACAATAATTACTCTTTCTTTTTTCCGTATCTGCAATAACTTCTTTTAGCATGTTACTCCGTATTTTCCGCTAGCAGTAATTTCCTTGAACACGTTTTCTGTCAGTTAGCGTTTTCCAAGAAAACCAAATCTCTGATAAAGTTGATTCTTTTTCAGTTTTTGACGGTTCGTCAGCGCCAGTCTTTTTAACTTCAAATAGTTCTTTTGTTTTATTCTTTTCAACTTCTGTTTTTTACCTCTTAAAGTTGCAGTCCTTTCTCTTCCTTAAACTTTTCAAATATTCTTTATCGTTTTGCTATTACCTTTAATCTCCAGCGATTCAGGAGCTTTTTATTGGGATCAAGTTTGCGCCTCTTTTGATCAAGAAATTCTTTTTCCTTTTTCCTTCCTGTAAGTAATCTTTTTGTACTTGTATATCTGATTTCTTTTGAGATTTATCATGACGGATGTTGATTGAATGATAATGGAAATGATTGAGATGATAATATTGATGATGCCTTTTTTCTGATAGTTTGTTATTCTTCTAATGCTTTTTATTTTTTCTTGATAAAAATATGAATTTATTGACTTCTGTGATTCCTCTATGTCTCATATTTTTGATCATATTGTTTTTCCATCATCTTTTTATACAGATAAAAATCCTTTTCATCATGGCTGAAAAATCTCATGATATAACGCCTGATGTTGCCTCTCATCATGATGACCATCAGTTGACCAGGAGATCTTCTCGTTATGCTTTATTCAGAAATCCTCCTACTTTTCATAATTCTTCTGAGGCCCCTGCCGAATCTTCTAGGCCGGTAAATAATCCCGCTACAGCTGCTAGTCCCACCCCCAGGAACAAGCGGGAGCATGTTAGTTATAGTTTCAGATCAATGAACCTCAAGGATTTCCAGAGAAAACATCATCTTGAGGGATTTAAAGTCTCTTTTTATAAAGGAAACAAAGATGTAATGTCTTTGGATGTGGCGAGAGGATTTAAGTATTCAAATAATAAACTATTGATCTCTGTCGGAGCATTGGATGCCGGTCTTCGCCTTCCTTTATATCAACGTGATCATCCTTTTCAGTTTGAAGTTCTTGCTTCTCGTAGCCGATCTCCTCATGGTCGTGCTCGTTCCATTGTCCAATACAATGGAAATTGGTGGCGCATTCTGGATGAATTCAGCCTTCGGAGCGAAGGGCGGACTCGCTTCACATGTTACACCCCTGACCCCTTTTGAACAGGAGAACTATACAGTTGGATATTTTCATAACACCTATTCTGATAGCTTCGCTGTAAGGAACTATGTGAAGTGGAGCGTTGGTCCGGGCCGTAAAGCTGGTTCGGGATTTTGCCTGCTCCATGAGATTGACGTTCCAAAAATCAAATGTATCCCGTTCATAGAGGATCCTTTAAAAGAGAGAATTCGATTGGACCATGATTTCAGGTGGTATCGTACTCCCCTATTGATAGAAGGTCCTTGGATGTTTGGTTTCTCACAGATTATGAGATTCAAGAGGTTCTTAGCCGTTTTCCAGGTTACTGCCCCTGGAAATTTAATTTTTGTGACTTTAAATTTGACTATGAGGTACGCATATTTCCTTTTACTTTTTATATTGTATTGCTAGTATTCTCTTCCGCTAATTTTTTTTTTGCAGGTTGATCCTCCCACTGATCTACAAGATGACTTGCCAAATGTGCCGTTAGCTGAACCGTTGACCGCTCTTCAGATTAATGAAGGCAGGCAGAGGAATAATGGCAGAGGGAAACACATAAGTGTGGTTCCCGCAGGAAGAGTTTGGAAGAGATTAAGGAAGGCATCTCAGACCCCTTCTGATAAAGAAGAAGGCGAGATTGGGGATTCTCCTCTCCAACATGATACTGTTAGAGGGAGTGGTAGCTCTGCCACAAACATTCTGGAAGGAAATAGTGTCATTCTTCTTCCAACATCTACTGTTGAAGATGCAGGACAAGGTCATGCTGTAGAGGAAATCCCTGGAGTGGGTGCTGCAAAGGAGATTATAGGAGCCGCTCCACTTGATATTGCATCTGTTCCTTCAAACTTTTACCATCAAATTTCTCTTTTACCTTTTGATTTTGCACTTGAAGTGATCTCACATGGAGAAGATACAATTGAAGAAGGGGATCACCTTACTCAAGTTGATCCCATTAATGAAGGTGATGCTACTGGAGGAGAAAATGTTTCTAATCCAGTGAATCAAACTGTTGAAGATATATCTCCTGCTGTGGGAGTGCTTGGGTCTTCGGATATAAATACCGAAGAGGGTGTTCCCGCATATGTTATTGTAGCAGCTCCTCTTGATCCTGATGTCAACACTATCATAACGGGATTAAACCCAACTGTGGACAACCGCGCTACAGAAAATATTCCCGCAAGTGCCTTGAAAATGGTCCCTCCTAGTCCCGCTTCGAACTTGGTCGTTGCGGGATCTTCGGATCCACATAGAAGTATCCCGCAAGCTGACAGAGGCAAAGGGGTTGCAGAAGAATTAAGACTCTTAGGAAATGAGAGTGAAGCTTTTCAATGGTTTTTATCGAAAGAGCTTCTATCTGCCGCAACCATTCCTGTGCCAGTGAAGTCTGACAGCGGCGCAGTTTCAAGACTTCGGGATTCAATGGGAACCATTCCATTTGAAGACGCTAAGGATGCTTGGTTTGAGGATGATTCTGTTGATCGGTCCTTCCCGTTTAATCCTCCTACTTCTTTGGAGAAAACTCTAGCTCTTGCGGGGTGGACAACTATACTCATTCCCACAACAAGCAATTGCTCAGGTATTTTCTTTATTCTTTATCTCCTTTGATTTGCTTTATTTCTTTTCTTATTTATAAATTTGGTTTTATAGCTTGCGCAAGGCTGTGATGCTATGTTTGCTGCATTCAAATTCTATAAAGTTCGGGCTATCATGATGGAATCTCATTATAAAATTAATAAGGAGAAAACTTTGGATTTACAGCGGGAAAATGACGGTCTTCGTCAGCAAATACAAGACCTTCAGATTCAAGGTTTAAATTCTTCTATCTTGTCACATTCTTTTTTAGTTCTTTTTTTACATTCTGAATTACTTTATGAGACCATCAGAGGATTCATAACTTATGTCTAGGATGCAGCGTAGGATAACACAGTTGAATGATCATGTAAGAAATGTTAATAATGAGATTGGGGTTGTCAAGTCAAGGTTACATGATCTTACTGATAGCTATGATTTAACTACATGGAGGCGTATTAGATCTGAATCAAGGCATCAACACATATTGGAAATTCTGACTCTTAAAGAAGCAGATTATAAATCCCTCGCTGGAGGTATCTTTTTGCATGCTTGATTTTTTACATTGTTTGGCTCTTTTCTATGATCCTAGATATCGAAAAAAAATTCAATGATGCGATCGCCAAGGCTATGAAGGCTGAGAGTGAGCTTGGTGCTGCAAACTCTAGAATTGAGAACCTCAATAAACAGCTTGAGGAAATTTCTTCGAGGGTCCAAGAAATGCAAGCTCAATTTGAACTTGCCTCTACTATAGCTAATGATGCTCAGACCCGTCTTCAACTTTTGTCTGTAAAATTTCAGACAGAAATTGCAAAGAATGAGAGTCTAGCAAAAGATTTAATTGCTGAAAGAGATCAAAGGATCCTTTTAAATGAACAAGTACGGGTCTGCGAAATTAAAATAAATAAACTCAAGCTGGAAGTTGAAGATGGACGTGCTTATGCATTATGGATAAGAAAAGATGCTACAACAAAAATTGCGCAATCATTCAACAATGCTCTGGATCGAGTACAAGCTGATAGTTCTATAATTAATAGGCACGCAGTTGTCCCGGAGGTTCCTCCATTCAATAGCACTCTTCTCGCTCCTTAATTTCTTTTGTTTGCAGCTAAATTCCTTCCTTTTCTATGTGATGTTGTTCCTGCAAAACATATTTCGAATATATATTAATCGTTAATTTATTGTATAAGTGCGATTTATTTAACTGTCAGGAATATTTATAACTTGAGTCATATTATGGGAATAAAATGCATTTAATCTCTCTCTGGCCGGGAGGAAACTAGAATGCGGTCCCGAAGGTCTCCTGAAACGGAGAATTACAACAATAGATTAACATGTTAGGTACCCTTTCTAGCGAATAATCCAAAAATCAAACACTCATAGACATGGACATTCTTTGAGGGGTTGCGATTATGCTTTACCTAAAATGTAACCTGTTTGGTGTATGATTATATTGCTGATTGTGAGCATTCTCTAAAAATGAGGGTACCTGGTACGATAATTACTATCATGTTAGGCATCTTTGTATTGGAAAATCCCGGTGTCAAAGACATTTATATGGATTTTCAAGAGAAAATGCATTTAATATGCTTTACCTACTATGAACGCAATTCATTGCATAGTTGCATTGTTGATCAAGGATAATACTGTTTGAGATATTGTGCATTCCAAGGGTGTTGCAAAACTTCCCCATTCATGTTCCGCAAATAATATGATCCTTGTCCTGCAAGTCCTTGTATTATATACGGTCCTCCCCATGTTGGCACGAATTTTCCTGCTTTTTTGTCCCGCTGGTATTTTGGGATTTGCCGTAGCACATATTGTCCTTCTATAAAATTCCGTAATTTTACTTTGCTATGATATTCTCGTGCCAATCTTCTCTGATAATTTTCCATTTTCTGAAGTGCAACCTCCCTCTTTTCTTCCAAATCATCCAATTTTTCCAATATTAGATCTGAATTCAGATCTTTTTCCCATGCTTCTGTTTTTATTGTGGGTAAGATGATTTCTGTCGGTATAACTGCTTCTGTTCTGTAGGTAAGAAGAAAAGGTGATTCTCCAGTGGACTCTCTCCTTGTTGTGCGATATTCCCATAGTGTGTTATGAAGTTGCTCGCACCACCGCTTGTGATGTCCATCCAGTGTTTTCTTTAAATTCATGACAATTGTCTTATTTGTGGCTTCGGCCTGCCCATTACTTTGCGGATAAAGCGGTGTTGACTTATTTTTTTGTATATTAAATGCCTCAAAAAGCATATCTATATTTTTTCCTTGGAACTGTTTTCCATTATCAGAAACTATAGCTGCTGGAATGCCAAATCTACAAATTATATTTTCAAACAAGAATTTAAACACGTCCGAATCTTTGATTCGTGCGAGGGATTTGGCATCAACCCATTTAGTAAAATAATCTGTGGGTACGATCAAATATCTCCTCTTTTTGGTACCTTCCACCAAGGGCCCTACAATATCTACTCCCCTTTTTGCAAATTGCCATGGGCTGAGTACTGAATTGAGTTCTGTTGCGGGTGCCTTTATCTTTTTCGCGTAACGCTGACATTCTTCACATCTTTTTACCATATTTCTACATCCTTATGCATAAATGACCAATCATAACCTTGTATTTTTTCCTTTAATGCTAGTGATCGTCTCCCACTATGATTACATGCATCTCCATAATGTATATCCTTGAGAATTCGTAACTCTTCCCTTCGGGATAAACATCGAAGTAAGGTCCCAAAAAAGACTTTCGGTATAAAATTTCATCCCGCAACTGGTAATTTACAGACTTCAATTGTATCTTTCTTGCCTCCTTAGAATTTGTGGGTAATGCCTTATCTTGTAAATAATGGTGGATTGGGATTCTCCAATCTTCTTCATCAAATTCATCTTTCGTTTCTCGCGGAAAATTTGCATAATCTTGAATAAATGCATCCTCGATATCTTCCCCAATGTCCTCTTCCATATTTTCGACTGTCCTTAATTTAATTGACGGTTCATATATCCGCCCAATTTTTATAGCTGATACATTCAAATCCTTTATCATTGAAGAAATGAATGCTAGTGCGTCTGCATGGCGATTCTTGTCCCTTGACAGATGTCGAAAAATTATATTTGGAACTTGGAGTGCTAGCTTTTGTACAAGATTTTTGTATTCTGCCAAATCTTCATCGAGTGCCTGGTATTTTAGTTCAACTTGCCGAATTATTAATTGTAAGTCGCTTGTGAGTCGAACATTACTGACTCCTAGATCAGTGATAAGTCTGAGGGCATGAAGCGCAACTTCATACTTTACTATATTGTTTGTATTCTCATCAAACTCGAGTCGGAACGAATGTATCATTCGATCCCCCATGGGCGCTGTGATTACTATGCCTATTCCCGCACCGTCCTTGTTTCTGGACCCATCAACAAAGACTTCCCACCTTTGGGGGTTTGCAGAACTCAAAATATCCTAAGGATCATCGTCTTCAAATCCTGGCAAACCTTGAATACAAATATGATAGAAAAATGAACAACTATAATTATGAGAATGATATGATAAAAGATGTAATATAATTGGTTTCTTCAATCGGGCGAACCTTGAATTTCGTAATCGTCTTCTAGGGGGAAATCCCCAAGAAAGTCATCTAGAACTTGCGACTTCTGTGCAGTTTGTAATTCAAAAATTATGTTGAATTGTTATATCCGCGCGTTCCATTTTGCTATCCTTCCGTCTTTTCCTGTATTTTTCAATACTGACTGCAACGGCGCTTTGCTCGGAACTGGCACGTAGTGTGTCAAGAAATACATACGTAATTTTCTAGTAGCAAAGACTAATGCTAAGATCAGTTGTTCAATTTTTGTATAATTTATCTCTGCGGGATTCAAGGTCTTACTAATGTAGTACACAGGTTTCTCAATCTTTTCATTAGTCCATACTAACACCGCACTTACTGCATCTTCTGTTGCCGCAATGTATAAAGCCAGAATTTCTTCAGGTTTTGGTTTCTGCAATGCTGGTAACACGGTAAGATAAATTTTATATTTTGGAAGGCTTGTTCACATTTTCCATTCCATTCGAATTTATTTTTCTTTTTTAGAATATAAAAAAAGGGCTTGCATCTTTCCGATGATCTTGCAATGAACCTACTCAGCGCGGCCAAACATCCATTTAATTTCTGTACACCTTTAATGCCCTTTGGAGATTGCATGTCCACTATCTCTTGAATCTTTGCAGAATCAACTTCAATTCCTTTTTTAGTGACCAAATATCCCAGAAATTTCCCTGGCATGACGCCGAAAATACACTTTTCCGGATTGACCTTCCTGTACTTTCGTAATGCTTCATATATCTATTTCAAATCTTGTAGATGATTTGCTGATAGTTTGCTTTTTATTAACATGTCATCTACATAGACTTCTAAGGTTCGACCGATCCAGGGCTTAAAAATCGCGTCGACTAAACGCTGATATGTTGCTCCCGCATTTCTCAATCCAAACGGCATCCTGGTATAACAATATAAACCTCGAGGAGTAAAGAATGCAATGTGCTCTTGATCCTCTTCAGCAAGTGCAATTTGATTATATCCGGATTGTCCATCCATAAAAGATAAAACCTCATGGCCTTCAACAACATCTACTAACTGATCAATGTTGGGAGGTTGATAGCTATCTTTTGGGCATGCTTTATTTAGATTGGTGAAGTCTATGCAAATCCTTACTCCGCCATTCTTTTTTAGTACGATTACCATGTTGGAAATCCAAGTTGGATATCGCACCTCGCGATGAATCCTGCATTCATGAGCTTAGTTAATTCCTTTTCCACGGGATCATGATATTCTGGTGCGACTTTGGGTATACGCTGTCGAAAAGGCGTTGGTTCGGGATGTATATGTAATTCATGATGTACAATGTTTGGGTCTATTCCCGGCATGTCCTCCATTTTCCACGCAAATATGTACGCAAAATCTTGAAGTAGAGTGATCAAATTTTGCTCTTTGTCCATTTCCATCATCGTTCCAATCTTTATCAATTTGGGAAATTCTTCAGTACCTATATTAACAATTTTGGTTTCCTCAATTGAGGTGAAGGTGGGTTTGGGAACTCCTAAGAATGTTGGAGTCCCTTTTAGTTGCTATGATGGAGGACTATCTAAATGATCTTCTGATATATTTTCTTTTCCTTTACTTCCTTCTCCTATTTCATTTATGGTTTTTCATCCTGCATCCTGATCCAGATAGCGGTCTAGTGCTTCCTCTTTTGCCTTTGTCTTGCGCTCTTTCTTCCTATCCTATTGTTGCTGTTGCCTTTCCTCATTCATTCGAATTTCTGCTATAAAGCAAGATTTAACATCATCTTGGTCTCCTCTTATTTCTATTTCCCCTCGCGGTGTTGGGAACCGCAAATACTGGTGATAAGTTGAAATTACCCCCTTCAACTGATGTACCCATTGCCTCCCAATGATAGCACTGTTAGGGGACGGAGCTTCCACTACACTGAATTTTGTTATAATACTTATTGGAACTGCCGCAACATCTAACTCAATTTCTCCCTTCGGTTTTGAAGCTAAACCATTGAATACGTAAATTGTATAACGAGATGGAGTCATATGATCTTCTTATAATCCCATTTTTTGGAAAGTACCGTAGAACATGACATTGAACGAACTGCCCCCATCCATGAGAATTTTCCTCATGTTCCATCCAGATACTGGTAATGTGAGTACCAGCGGATCATTATGCATTTCTACCTCTTGATCAACTTCATCCGCGGAGAAGGTTAATGGAGATGCCATCCAATCTTCCATGACTCAGTAACCCTTCCCGAAACTTTAAAGATTTCGTGATTGTGAACTCTTTTGTGCAATTTCTCATTGATTGCTGCATTGACAGACGATTGGTTTGATTCAGAAAAAAGAGATCATATTGATAGTTTGGTTGTTGTGAGGAATATTGACAGTTTTCCCTTTATTAAGCCTTGAAGATGGATCGGGCAATTGAATAAATTATTTTAATTCCCCTGCGTCAATCATTATTTGCACTAGAGAAATCAAATTTCTGCATCGATCAGTTGAATGCCCCGATAACAATGATACTCGCAATATTCTTTTGAATTTTGGGTGTGCTCTGGCTGTTGCTCTTTTGTTGGCGGCCATTGAAATTCCGGTTTATTTTTTATCACCTTTAAGATTTCGGAATATGGAATGTTGATTTTTGTAAACACTCGCTCCTGAAATTCTTGTAAAAACTTTTTCCTTCAATCTGTCCTTGGACGTTTTGGCTCACTATTTTCGGCTTTGTTTGCAAATCTCTTTCCTGGTCCTGATGACGGCTCTATTGAATTGGTTCTTCTTTCATTTCCTTGGTGCTGTGACATTATCCTTAGACATTGCCTCTGAATGTCTTGCAATCTTGCACACGTCTCAATAATTTCTCTGAGGCGCCCCTCACTTTTTGGGTTGATGTTATGAATGTCAACAAAAAGCTGGCTTTTTCGGTCAGCTATTCCCCACTTATAATTATTAATGGGGCATCCGGTGTAACATCCCCGATTGCATAATAGATCGCATGCCAGCAATCTGTATAGTCACGAATAGATTTTTCTAGCCACGAGGCGAGGGAATACAATTTTTCCAGTCCCGAGTCAGCGAGTCTATTGTACATATACGCCTCCAAAAACTTTCGAACTAATTGTGCATATGAATGCACAAAACCTTCTTGCAAATTATCGTACCATGCCAACGCCAGCCCCTTCAAACTTGACGGGAAACACCGACACATAACAACGTCATCTTGCTCCCACCGTGCCATAATACGGTTGTAATACTTCAAATGTGGGGTCGGGTCTCTGGTACCATCGTAATATTCAAAAGCAGGGATGCTACATTCTCGAGGCATCGGTGCGAACGCCAAATGTGGTGCCAATGGTGTTCGCTTGGCTTCCTTTAGCACTTCCTCTATTCGTCCACCTTCTTTGTTTTTCAAGTTTTTTATTTCTTCTCTCATTTTCTCCATAGCCTCAAAGAATTTTTGCCACTGATCGTGCTATGAACCTGGGTCTCCCCGATTCAACCTATCTTGTCCAGGTTGCTGAGATGCGGATCCCACTAACACCATTCTTTGATCTCGATTATCTCTTTCTCTTCTCCCCGCAGGTCTACTGGAGCTTGCTTCTTGGCTCTGTGTTCTTGTGGTAGCTGGTCCCGTACCACGCTGGATTGTTTCCTTTAATGTTTAATTTTCTCTAGTCAATCGTGTGATCTGTTCAGCACAAGCCTGTTGCTCCCTGCGCATCCTATTCAT
Organism: Papaver californicum; assembly: GCA_023531435.1. NCBI lineage: Eukaryota > Viridiplantae > Streptophyta > Magnoliopsida > Ranunculales > Papaveraceae > Papaver > Papaver californicum. The sequence goes on from JAJJMC010004981.1 coordinate 60,119, forward strand.
ATCCTCCATTAATTATAAATGGTTAATAGTGTTTTGTGTATTCTCCTGAGGTGGAGAGTGATCATGGTCAATATTGTTTTGTGTATTCTCCTGGGGTGGAGAATGATCTTCGGAATTACTTTGTTGACTTTCTGGATTATCTACTATTTCCCTTTGTTGAAGAATTCCTCTTGCGTTACTCCCTTGATTTCTTGACTTTGCATCTTGTGACATGTTTTCTATTAGCTTGACTTCCTTTTGAGATGTTTTGCTTTCTTCTGATATCAGTCCTTTGCTGCTATTGAAAATTCCTTTTCCAGTATTCTATGAGAGCTCAGATAATTAGTCATGCGTTTCAAAAAACTTTTTCATTTAGTAAAGATATAATTAATTCAAACTAATTCGAAGAATAAATGAACATACAAATCGAGCAATAATCTTATTTTCATCAAGTCTCACAAATTCATGCATAAATGAGGTAGCATGAAATTCAAAAGTCAAATTAATTTTTTTTATTAATACTCTTCACAGAAATCAAGGATTTTATGTAAATCAAAAAATTGATGATTATGATGAAATGGCTTAATAAAATTTTATGTGCCTAATCTTTATGACTGTCAAATTTTATGCCTTGTATAACAAAATTCTTTGTCATAACAAGATTTTATTTACTTTTTAAATAAAATCTTAAATCGACTCCGAAAATCACTTAAGGAGTTTCGTACAACGGAGTTTAACTATTGATAAAAACTCATTTGAATTCAATCCATCTTTCTGATGATGAAACTCATTTTTCTGAACTTAAACTCCCTGTATCAAAACTTCTTATTTGAAAGGTGAAAATGACAAGAAAAATCATTTCTCTTTAAAAGATAGGATACATCCTTTATACGCCTCTCCTTCTAGTGCTAAATTGTGACATCCAAAAGGTCAATCACAACCAAAAGTTCATTTCAAAGAAAGAAAAGTATTCCTTTATCTTGCATCATGTTACACTCTATTAGGGAGATGTAAAATCAATCAGAAAAACAATAAGTAAAAGATTCAAGACTTTACATGGCTTAACAATCAAATTGTTTTCTTATACAAATCAAATACTTAATTCATTTACTTTCAATTCTAAAAGAATATTAAAAGTACAGGGGTTTAATCTCAAAATTATCATATCTGAATCGACTTTTGATGAACCATAAACACATAATTTATGACTTAGAAAATTACATAACTTCATACTTATGCTTTTTGTTCATTTAATGCATATTCTCTCGTATTTTCTCTTCTGATTTTTCAACCCCTATTCTTGTGAATGATCTTTCATATTTATAGATCATTTAATGGGCCTCGCCCATTAAACTTTATGCATGTTCTTCTTTATCCTTATTTGATGAGTCATGTTATCCCGCACGGGTATGTCAATTTGTTATTTATCATCCCGTAGCCTTCTTGCGTTCTGGCGTTCATTGTCCCGTAGTCTTCTTGCGAACTATTTTTTCTTTTATTATCCTTAGGTTAGGATTATTGCATTCTGACATTCAACTACTTATCAGTGTATCGTCATGCTTTAATCTTCTTATCCCGTATCTTTGTATGGTTGACACGTATTTCCCGTGAATCGATATTCATCATTATTCTTTAATGAGTCATATTTTCCCCGTTCCCCTGTTTCGGTCAAGCAATTAAAGTTACTTGGTTAATTAATGCACTCTACTTTCCCGTTCCATATGCATTTATTGCTCTCTACTTTGATCAAAATACCAGCCTTTCCCGTAACCTACGTGTTACTCATGCAGCAATACTGTCAGTCTTCACAGCTGTCAATCTTTTCGAATTTCCTCATAAAGTTTTGTTCGGGTGTATTTCATCTTACTTTAATTCATTACTTCTCTTCATAATCCTTGGACACGTGTTATCCAGACTTTATTCCCTCACATTTACTGTTACATATTATCCTTTATTTGACGTATCCGTAACTTATAGTCAACAATAGCTACCTTACTAGGTGGCTGATTATTTTGGTTGGCAAATGAGGACAATGACCACCCGTGCTATTGTTCATTTAATTCAGCATCCTTAACCGTGGTCCATCTTAGGTTCAACCACCTATGGTGTTGTCCTTTCTCCGTTTAATTGAAGGTTACCTCATATAGGTGAGTATATGTTTCTGTCTTTTTGCGTTCCACTCAACCGATATTACATTGAAACCTTACATTTCGCTTCAGGTAATTCTTCTTAGCCGTCCATAGATTTAGATTCACATCCATTCGTTATCTTCTCATCCAATTCCTAGGAGTACGATTGATGACTCTGCAGTAAGCCCACATGTTATCAGAAGAGAGTCATGCCGCCACTTATCTTCCGGTGCTACAAGCAGACCCGTTGACATCGAAAAAATAGTAAGTATAAAATACTCCCTCCGTCTATTATTTTTTTTATTTTAATCTAAAATAGGCCAATTTAAAAAAGTGATAGTAACTCTTTTACTGAAACATAGATAGTATATGTTTTAAGTATAGTAACAACCTTCGAAAATATACCATAGTGAAAAACCGAGTGAGAAACCGAGTTTGTCGATCCTAGTGGCTTAGCACAAAACCGTAATTTTCCCACTACACAAAACCTTTAATCAGACAGACCAATTAAAAAAAAAGTCACCTTAACCTATCTACAAGCCACAACCGTAGCTGCGTAAAATCTCGTGGTACAATATATATAGGTAAGTTTACATAGGGGCTCCCTTCTCCATAGAGGGGCTCCTCATGTGAAGACGAAATAGAGACATTTCAAGTAAAATTCAAAAACCCCTTATCCATGATATTTTTATAATGGGTAAACTACTCCTGATTAGTTAAAATTAGAAAAACTAATTAGTTAATAGATTAAGTTAATCATAATTAATCTTATAAAAATTAAATAAAAATTTTCTTTTTGATGAAACTATTTGTTGATTCTACCTTGTTTTCTTTGTCTTTAAAAGAATGGATGAAGATAGGAACAATGGGACTCGAGGTCGCGGTAGACTTAGA
>JAJJMC010004981.1:88120-174643 GCA_023531435.1 Papaver californicum
CCTGGACATAAGGGAATTCAGATTCAAACACAGTTCACACCAAGGGTTAGTCGGAACTATCATGCCAAGAATTCTAGTGTTGCCTAGAAAATATCTACTGTTAGCCTCTCAATTATTGGCATATATCTTATGATCTTCATTTCTTATTAGCCTTTGTTAAGGATCTTATTATAAAGTTAATTGTCTGTTTTTTTTCATCTGTGTTACTGTGTATGAGATTCTACAGTTCATGTAACCTTTATGAATGGACAGGATGTTGCACAAAGAATTAGTCCATGTAAGAGCAGTACTCTTAAATGGGATATTAGAAGAGTTTATCATAAATGTGGATGATCAATAGTGTTCATTGTTATTTTGTTGTACAGACTTTTCTTCCTGTTTTCTTCAGCTAGTAAACCTGGTTGGCATGTTGTAGCATCTTGGATGGAAACACGTGTAGGAAAAAAACATTATGTCCCTTGGATCTCTCTGATCTGATAGGACCAGCTGTAAATACCTAAATACATAGCATACTAGAGATAGACTCAAAGGGATTCTTTCTTTTCTCGCTGGTAAAAAGACCCTAACACAGAGAGACAGAGCTTCAGTAAGTTTTCTTCAAAACCCTCTAATTTTGTCTTTTTTTTTTTCTTTTCTATTTCGAATTTTCTACAACTTTTTCAGGGTTTGATTTCATTGTTAAGCTTAAGATTGGATTTTCCATCAAACCTTCGTCTTCTTCAGTAAAAAAACCTAAAGTTCCAATTCCAAAATCTACAACATATATTGATTCCCATGGAATGATCCTCTTCATGTTGTCTACTCGAGGGATTAATAGTTTAACTTTTCGATTTTACAGGATTTAAAGCATTTCCACTGTCTTTTTGACTGATAATAACACTGCAATTGGAAAATAATCAATTGAAATTCATTTCTAACATATATTAACAATAGGACATCTGTGTCTCACCAATCAAATTTGTTTTTGTTGCCACAATTTACATGGGAGGATAAGTGTATCCGCGCTGCTACAGAAATGGTACATGGAAGTCCAGATGGTAAGTTTATTCCTTTGCCTGCTCCAAGTCGTCTCCCTTTCTATATTTTGGATTTGATGTGTGTAAATATGAGTGTCTTTGTATATATTTGTAGGTTAAAGATATAATAACTAAGCAAAGAAAACATGTATTTATCACATCAAATAGTTTACGATTGAATGACAACTAATTTTTTTGTTAATAAGCTCAAAAAAGTCTCAAACTATAGATCGAACAAGCATTTGGCTGAGCTCTTTTTGTTATGCTTTGTAGTACATATACATCAACTATTATTATCAAAGTTTAGAAGCATGAACAACCAATTGTACTTAGACAAGTAGTTTTCCTGAATTGAGATATAATGAGCACCCCAACGGCACAGGCATAATAAGAAATGGTCGATAAATGGGAGAGAATTGCAAAATACAAGTCTCTAAGTAGAAAAATTGGTGTCTTCTCTGGAGCTCTCCTAGTTGCCGTAAGGGCAGAAGATGGTGGTTATTCAGCTATGGCATGTTGGCACTAAATTTGTGCATTGCTTATTATACCTCTACATGATTGCAATTCTTGCTGTTTACATAACTTAGAAAAATATTTTACTATCAATTCCTCCCACCTGAGGTTACAAAACAAAGGCATAGCTTCTATAGTTGCTAGTGATGTTTCATCACTTACAAACTGGCCAGTTTTGAGTTGGAGATCAAGAATGACTTTGCTCTGCTCCCAGTAAAGTCAGTAGTTCTGCCCGGCCTACATCTCAGGCTGATGCTCTATAAGCTCTTGCTCCATAATTTGTCATGTACCATCAACGATGAATATCCAAATTCTAGCCTACTTTGCATTTCTACACATAAAATCATTAACACAACTAGAGTATAACAATTAAAAGTAGTCCAGCAATTTGAAGAACACTTGGGATATTGTTTGTGTTCGTCTGATGGTTTAGATTCCTGCTAATATTGCTACGTTGTATAAGATAATGTGTTTGTCTGTTGCAGGAGTATATTTTGTTTTTTGTTTTTTTTTACATATCAAACCAAAAGTTAGTTCTGTGGGTCGTGATGTTTTATCAATCCGATTCAGGTGATAATAGTTATTTGTTTCAGAGGAAAAATCTTGTCATCGGGTGTGCCTGCGTCTAGTACTCATTAAGTGATTGCTTTTTACCAGACTTTTGCTAAATGCAAACAAAGGCTCAGCCCATGCCACCACTCCTTGGAAACCCAATCAATCTACCCTGGCAGAGTCATCCAGGAATACCCAAGGCTATTCAAGATATGTAAGTCTTTCTTTAATGAAGCATCACTGTTCTGTAGTTTGTTTTCATCATCATAGTTTGATTATTTGCGACATATTATTTGGATGATGAAGTTATCAATTACTATTATTTTTTATTTTGTTCAAGAAAGAAAACTTGACCCCCTGATCCCTGAATGGCCTGTTTCTAAAATCGAGGATGAACATTTTACTATTAACGGTTGCTAATTCCCAGGTATGCATACAATGGTCTTTTGATATTAATAGTAATCCTCTTTTTTACTTTGAATTTTTGTTTCTTTTGTTCTTTTTTATTGAGGTTTCTAGGTTAATTTGTGATCTTAATTAGGAAAAAATATGAGGAATTATACACATTGGATCAGCGTGTGATACTAATACAATAATATGCGACCGGCTCGTTCCTTGGAAAAGTTCGATGCCACCGACATGTTCGATATAGCTATGTTGGGCGTGCCCAGTCGTCATAACTTATGGTTTCATTCGTAAGTTTCTTCTCCAGAAATGCAGAGTAACAATATTTTTACTGTCATGGTTAAATTCTTATGACTTATTTTTCTGCTTCTGGTTGTTGGAAATTTCGACATGGGTTTTCATTTCTAGCCTACCCCAACTTGTTTGGGACTAAAGGCTTGGTGGTTGTTGTTGGTTAAATTCTTATGATATCACAGACTGATGACATAGTTCCTAACGCCAAAACGACAACAACAACATTGCAACAAACTGGAAGTTCTGTAAATCCTTGTGGCCCTGTTTTTTTAATAATTCCTTGTGGCCCTGTTTTTTTAATACGGGATGCTTCAATGTAAAACTGGGATCAGACATTTGGTCGTTTAACAATTCCAGCATAATCACCGAGGATAAATTTAACTGAATCGTCATGTATCACTAGAAAAGGGTTGCATGCTCCTTTCTTTTCCTACTATTTATTACTTCCATGTTATATCAAATGGGAGTTGTGATTTATAATAATTCTCGTTGGCAGGTGGATTGAGTCGCCCGAATATCGTTCCCCAGGTTCGTTCCCGAGGTTTCATAATAATGCATACATCCATTGTGTGTTTTTTCTTCGATTCATCTTATTACTCATGAATGAGCTGGAAATGGTTTTATCTTACATGATTCCACAGGAACAACTACTGGAAACAGACTCCTCCATAGGCGATCAGACTCAGTCGAAGAAGCAAAAACCAATTAACCTCTGGCAAAGGGTGATGCGAAGATGTTCATCGTAAAGTATGTCGTGCTGTTGAAGGTGCTAGGGGTGTAAATGGGTGCTATTTTGTGATTATTGTTGCCAAATATGGTCAAGATATACCAAATTGGTAACTGGTTTCTTATGAAATTTGATTCAGTAGTTCTGTTAGCCTTTTTTTTCTTATTGCATTTTTGGTCAACAGTTCTACCTGCACCGATGAAAAGATTTACACTTTTAGGCAATCGCTTTTTCTATTTTGTCTTTATATCCGAATATATCAGCAATTTGGCTCATGCCATTCAAACACTGGTGCTCAGATCAGCCAAGCAACCAATTTTACTAATAATTTTTAGTTTGTCGGATAGTAGAAAAATAAAAAACAAACACGATCTGACATCTTACTACCGTTGGATTCCGAGTCAGATAAGAACTAAACAAACGAGGTGCAAGTATGTAATATACAGAATAAGTATAATGAGCATATAGTTAATGTCTCGTGCCAGACGCACATTGAATCAATCCTCTGATGTAGTGGGGCGTTAGTATAATGGGCGTGTGAGGATAGATGTTAGATACAGACGTGAGTATAATGTACGTCTAAGAAAAAATAAGACGGATCCTCAATCTACGCATAACCTCGAGACTGCTAAATATACGTCTACGAAGAAAATGAGATAGGCGCACATTACATGTCCGTCCAAGCATATTCTAATCTTTTTCCCATTGCATTTTTCTATGGACTATGCCCAATTTTTTTTAGCTTTTAGTCTATAGTCTGCTTTTTAGTCCGTCCATGACTGTGGACGCTCTAACTGGTTTTACCCGTGAGAATCCATTGGATATCGGGCACCTAGATATATGTCCAGATAAATTTTCGTGAATTTTTTTTCTTGATAACCAACTAGTATCCGGATATTTTATCAGTTGTTGTTCTAGCTCCACTAATTTAAAAACCGGAACCGGCACAGGTAATTGGTTCTGGATTTTGTGGTATCCGACACATATTCGATTCATTTGGCAGCCCTAGTGAATGGTGCTACTTACTAGCATGGTTTTTGATTGAGAGGACCATTTTCTATTAAGATTTAAAAAAAAAGGAAAAAAAATTCAAACCCGATTCTCATAGTTGGTATCATTACCTAACGACTTTAGTAGTTTATTATATATATAGTGATATCCGCAAATCAACGAAATCTTGTGTTTTTGAATCTCAAACTACAATATTTTGCAAACAACCTCGAAATCGATAGAATCGGTCGTCAATTCATTTTTGATAGATCAATGTTGTCAAAGTCATTTAACATGGACCATGCCAATAATTTCGACGGACTAAAAAACGAAATTTTTGGCGGTCTTCATTTCGGTTGGGGATTTTTTTTCTTTTATTCCCTGATTTGAAATGAACTCTGTGTTTCAACAACCTGAATCGAATATCATAAATCCACTGATTCCACCTTCAAAACCTAAATCTCGATAAGCATAAACCTAATCCAGATGAAACGAGTTTCGAAAGCAATTTCTAATTGAATCTTGAATTGCGAATCTGCGATAAGGAGTAAATGAAGAGAATCATCAACCAAAACGAATTGAAAGATACGTTTGATCTTTCCATGTCCTTTTTTCATTGAATCCAAAGCTTTAATTTTCGATTTCAAGTTGAAGCTTCTGAGAACTGATTTCAAGGTTTTGAAAATCCTAAAATATTGATTTCATCTCGATTTTATTATCTGATTCATAATCAAATTGTTAGATGGTCCCTCCTCAAAGCTAAGAGAATGCTGATAACAACACAGTAGTTTTCTTTTTGGGTAGATAAGTCTACCTTTTTTTGGCTTTTTTATTTAGTTAAATAGAAGAGATGAAACGCTAACGTTCCTACAAACTAGGAAGTGGAAATTGCATGATCGACCATGTCCTCCTCACAAATAGGAAGTGGAGAAATGGTCACTCATTTTCATACATAAAACTAACAAGAAAGACTAAGTCTAAAACTAACAAGAAAGACTAAGTCTTGATGACTCAACAAGTATTATTTGTAGAAATTAAAAATAAGAAATGTGATGATCTTAATCCATGTATGTCCGGGTTAGAATCCTTGTGCAAACCGGTCGTTGGGATGAGACGTTGACTGTCTCATCAACACTCCCTCCCTGAAGAATAACCTTGTCCTCAAGGTTGGATCGAAATGCCGGAAAGCTTGTGATGATCTGCTCTTCGTCCTCCCATGTTGCATCTACCACCTCCAACCCTTTCCATCGTACCAAAATCTCCTGGAAACGCTTGGATCCGTTTGATTCGCTTGTGATGAGGTGACCATTTTCTCGAAGTGGCGGCAAGTCACCCGTTGCCGGTTTCGTCGTCACCCATTTTTTGGAGGAGTCTCTGTGTCCGTCTCGTTATCCCCTTCGGTATCCTCATCTCGTTCGCTCTTTATTATAAATAATTGAGGTTGTTTGCACTTGTGGCCCGGTATATAGCGCTCATCACAACTAAAGCAAAGACCCAAGATGCGTTTTTTTTTTTAACTCCTCTCAACTGAGTTTCTTGGGTACGTAACTATTTATTGGTGTCTCGCGAGTCCCACTTGAACGCTGCGGTGAGAAGATGTGATTGTATGTGCTTTTGTACGTTGTCGCGGGTGCTTGGCTTGAGACAAAACTCCTGGGACTGGTTTCCCTCCGTTTTTGCAGTTGATCATCCTTGAGTCTTGCCAAATTAATAGCTTTTTTAAGTGTTCTTGGTCGGAACATTCTTACGCTATCAGAGATTGCTTCATTTAACCCCCAAATAAAAGTGCTAAACGCCTTTTCGGACCAACCTTCGACCTTGTTGATCAACCTCTCGAACTCCCGTTGGAAATCACGAAAAGTCCTTATTTACCGAATTTTCGATAAAGCTTTATCGAAATCTTCACCGTCAGTGGGTCCAAAGCGAACCCACAATTCTTCTTCGAACGTTTCCCATGTAATACGATCGGCGGATGTGCCAATTGCTTTTACGGTAGCCTGCCACCACTCGTTAGCCTCCTCCGTGAGGTGGTATAAGGCGAAACTAACCCGATGCTCCCTTGGTATTTCTTGGAAAACAAAGTATTGTTTCGCTTTGCTTACCCATTCCGTCGGATCTCCCCCATAAAATTTCGGAAGCTCCAACTTCACGTGTCGGTTTGGTGCTTGCGTTTGTCGGACGGCGAAAGGGTTGGTATTGTCGTCTTGCAGATGTGTCGGATGACTCCCTTCCGTGCGTCGATTTCCTCGTGATGCACTCGCCCCTCCTTCGCGATTATTTGCTATCATTGCTTGCATCTCGATTATCGATTCTCGGTTTTGCGTCATCATCTCCTCCATCATTCTGTGGAACGAGCTTTCCATTCCTTGGAATTTATCAGTGAATGCGATATTCATCTTTTGAGTCTCATCCTGCACCATTCCAAGGTCTGCCTCCAAGTTCTCGATCCGTTCCTTGCTGTTGGCCATGGACTCCACCGATGTGGTACGTTCGAAGTCCAGTTTCTTTTTTGATTTTTTTGGGTGGAATTTTTGCGATTTGGTGATTGAAAAGAATTTTTTTTTGCTGAAGAACTGCTCTGATACCACTGTTAGATGGTCCCTCCTCAAAGCTAAGAGAATGCTGATAACAACACAGTACTTTTCTTTTTGGGTAGATAAGTCTACCTCTATTTGGCTTTTTCATTTAGTTAAATAGAAGAGATGGAACGCTGACGTTCCTACAAACTGGGAAGTGGAAATTGCATGACCGACCATGTCCTTCTCACATGTCCTCCTCACAAATAGGAAGTGGAGAAATGGTCACTCATTTTCATACATAAAACTAACAAGAAAGACTAAGTCTTGATGACTCAACAAGTATTATTTGTAGAAATTAAAAATAAGAAATGTGATGATCTTAATCCATGTATGTCCGGGTTAGAATCCTCGTGCGAACCGGTCGTTGGATGAGTCAATACTGTCTCATCACAAATTCAGATTAGTAATCATCTTATTACTAATCAGATCCATGTATGTCCGGGTTAGACCCTGACCAGCCCAGATCAGCCCTGGCAGGATGATGTGTTTGTGCCTTTAATCTCGATTATTCATTTTATTTTATTTTATTTTCCCCTCTTCTACTCTTCTTCTCATCACTCTTTCAGTCTAAAATCCGAGAGAGAAAAATGTCAAGCAGCAGCAGGATTCCAGAAGAGTTGTACCATGAAATCTTGATTAGATTACCGGTGAAATCCATATTAAAATGTATGTCTGTTTTGTAAATCTTGGTTTTCCCTAATTTCTAACCCTAGCTTTGCTAAATTGCACCTTGATTTTGCTGTCCAAACAAAAAACAACTCTGGTAGCAGTAGTCTTATTCTTGGAGGCCACAAAAAAGTAATCTACTCTATAAGTTATGATTCAATAGATTCATAATGACTAAGTGAAATCGATGCCTGGTTGAGTTCTAGGGTGGAGGAATTTTTTTTTTTGTGACAAATAAATAATGGAAGCAATATTTCAGACATGGTTTCTTCTCAAACTATTCACCTTAGGATTTCCAACTATACTAAACACTTGAAAGATTTTTTGCATTGAAAAAAAGAGTAGAACTTAATGAACTTTGAATTAGAGACAAAGCACGGGGCGGTCGTATTTTACAACAACATCAAAACTTTAACAGTGTCATTGGTTCTTCTTATTTGGGTAATTTTTCATTTGCTTTTCTAATCTGTGTGTTTAATTAATTTCATTTTGCTTATTGATTTTTGTGTTTAATTTCTTTGCATATTTTTATTTTATTTTTTTGAGGTTGGGTGCAAATGCCCCTTTTATAGAGTGGTAAAGTCAGCATCCTAATTCTTATTAATGAATATAATTTAGACTTTAGAGAGCTAATTAGAGTAATTTTGTGCAGATTCATTCAGCTAGGATTTTGGTGCCAGAATCTTGGTCAGATTCTAGCACCGGGTATCGTTTATAGTCCACTTTTCAATCACAGTAGGTCATTTCTTCCCTTGTCAAATAGCCCATTAAGTTACATAATTATGTGTTATCCCCCCTCATCGTAGTTCCTTACTCTGGTAATAGGAACTTCATAACTCCACAGAAACTGTTTACATTTGATAGGCAATTTTAGTTAGATACTTCACAATGAAGTTTACCAATGCCCCTTGCAGTAGTTTTCTTTGCATGATAGAAGTATAATTTATCATATGAATTTGGACTTGTATGCTGCCTGAGCGCTTTCATGATTCCTTGCTATCACACTTCTGTAGTTTCTACTCAATAACCTCGAGTCGAATGTATATTGATTTGAGTTTCAGAATAACCATGGACTTCCCCATTGGTTGTAATATTCTGCTCTTAACACACATATGTGGAGATTTGGAAGGAGATCAAACTAATTTTCAGATTTCTTTCTGTGTGATAATGATTTTGTTCTAAATCTACATGTTGAAGGTTTAATAGATGATTAAACTATCTATGCTGTCATATACTCCATTTACTGTCAGCTATTAGTGCCCTTGCTGCATATTGAAAAACGGATCACTTTTCAAACTTGCTAGCTTTTTCTATTCTGATTCATTTACTTTTTCTTTTTTTTTTGTAACAGGATCATAATCTGTGAATGTCTCGTCGACTTTGAGTAAGGATTCTGTCACAGGATAGCGACATGTAAGCAGTTCACCTGGAACATCACTTTTCTAACTTACACACCCGTCATTTTGTACATTCTCTTATTAACCACCTGGTAAGTCCACAGTATTGGAATACCATTTTTTCCTTTTTCCTTTCTTCTGCTTTTTCTTCTCTACCTTCTATATCTATGTATAATCTTTTCTATCTTTTTTCCTGTTCTGAATGCAAACTGGAAGGACAACTGTTAGTAGGGCCCCTTTTCCATTTTCATTTGTAATGCACATTCAGACAGCAATAAATTGTATTTCCCGAACTATATTCCATTGCCAAAATATTTAATAATGCCTGTGGTTATATTGAGATTGCCATCATTAAATAATATGCAACTGAAAAACGGGCTGGGACAGTAGGGTCGTCCATTGAAAAGGGATGGTTTCCCCGATCATCAATATTTTCATCATCTTCTTCTATATAAACTACCTTCGTCTTTCCATAATTTTTGTTTTTTAAATATTTGTTGAGGTTGGGGGCAGTTGCCCCTCTTGTAGACAGGTAAAGTCAGCATCTTAATTCCTACTGACGAATGTAGTTTACAGAACTAATTAGAGCAAGTTTGATTGGTTTGTGCAGTTTCAGCTTGGATTTTTTGACCCGAATAGTTCGTCTTCAGCTGCTGGGATTCCTTGCTCAACTGAAACATGTTCTCTAGTTATTCAAACCACTGTATCTGGCTGCCCCACTCCAAGTTCTCAGTGTAGATACTCTTTTAAGTATGCAGATGGGAGTCGGACTCGGACATCCGGGTATTACATGTCAGATATTTTGTACTCAAATACGATGGCTGGGAATTCCACGGCAAATAGCTCTGCTTCTCGTGTGGTTTTTGGGTAAGTTTTGAATGAATTTGTTGTGACCGCCTTTTTGTAGTTCTGTTCTGTCTGTTGGGAAAAAAGAACTTATTGAAGTGGATATGATGAACAGATGTAGCAACTACCAGTCTGGGGAATTAACCAGGTCGTATAGAACAGTTGATGGGATTATTGGGTTTGGACAACATTTTTATCTGTCATCGGGAGGAACAGTGCCGTAAATGTTTGCACATTGCTTGAATGGAAAGGACTATGGCGGAGGTGTATTAGTTCTTGGTCAGATTCTGGCAACGGGGATCGTTTATAGCTCAGTTGTTCAATCACGGTAGGCGTTTCTCCCCCCGCCAAATAGCCCATTAAGTTAATAATAAGATTTGGAAGGAGATCAAACAAATTTTCTTTCTGGGTGATAATGATTATGGTCTAAATCTACAGATTGAAGGTTTTGATAGATGATTACACTATCTATGCTGTCATATATTTCATTTACTGCCAGGTATTAGTGCCCTTGATACATATTGAAAAATGGATTCTGTAAAGCTTAATTTATCTCGATTAATGCTGATAAAAATTTTCAGGCGTTGCTGAATTTCACAGAATATAGATTGCATATATAGGAAGTTTCAAGAGTACATTTCTACATTTGCAACAAATCTAATTATTCTTTCCTGTCTCTATCTTTCCAGGCAACATTATAACTTGAATTTGCTTAGAATTGCCATCGGTGATCAAATTGTGCTCATAAATCCTGCTGTGTTGCTTCATCAAGCAGTGGATTACGAGGAACTGTAGTTGATTCTGGAACAACATTAGTGTACCTTGCAGAAGAAGCTTATGATCCTTTTATGAATTCTGTAAGCTATTCTGGCACACAATTTCATATTCAAGTGGTTCAGAGGTCTGAGTATTTTAGGCCCTGTCAATCTTGACAGCTTTCAAGTAGCCTGCATATTACAACGTACAACTTTGTCACTCTAGTTGAGCTGTTTCACTGTTCATGAGGTCTATACTTTTTGATGACACCGTGTGTTTTCCCATCTCCAGCAGGTTTGTGTCTGGAACCATGATTTAGTTTATTGTGCAAGTGATTTTAGTCTATATGTTTCGCAACTTGTTCTTTCTCTTTTAATACTTTGTAATACATTTTATTCTGCATTCAGTGTTGATTCAGAGCAATTATCCTGTGAGTTCAACTTTCTTCATTTTTAGTATCTACTATCCACATAACAAAGGTTAGGTGAGGTTTTTTTATGGTCATTCACTATGACAGGATGGTGTTGCCTTATGGTGCATTGGCTTTCAGAAAGGTCAAGGATTAACTATTTTAGAAGGTTGGTGCACTGGCCTAAAAAACACTTTTCTTTTTCGTTTTTCTTTCAAATTCAAGTGGTATTTGGTTCATATGGCCTAGTAACCTTCAGCTAAGAGAATTCATTTGTTTCGTCTTCCTGCAGACCTTGTTCTAAAAGATAAGATCGTCGTTTATGATCTTGCTCGTCAACACATAGGATGGGTTAACTATGATTGTAAGTTACTCTAGTTCCATCTATTTATCATCCTTCAAGAGATCTATTTTCTGCGAAAACGTTATCAGCATACCCTTTTTCATGCCTAATTCATTTAGTTTTTCTTCTTCTTGTTTTAGGCTCATCTGTGAATGTTTCTTTGATTTTGAGTAACGGTGTAAGCAATTCACCTGGAGCTTCACTCTTCAAACTTACCACACCCATCATTTCGCACATTCTCTTATTTACTACCTGGTTCATGCTTTATGCCCCAAGCATTGAAATACCATTCTTTTCCTCTTTCCTTATTTTCCATTCTTCTAGATCTCTTTTTCTGCCTTCCATATCTATGTATAATCCTTTCTATCTTTTTTCTTGTCCTGAATGTAAACTCTGAAGTAGCGGGTTACTGTCAGTAGGAACCCTTTTCCATTTTCATGTGTAAACTGATGCTCATTCAGACAGTGATAAATCATACGGTATTTATATTATAATGCCTGTGGTTATTTTGAGAGTGCCATAATTTTTCTGTAAATGGAATACTGGTAAGGGTAGTGATGGAACAAAAATGTCAACAAGAAAAACTGTAAATAGGCAACTGACAAAAGTGTTCACCTGCTGACGTGGCACTCATACTTGATTGGCGAGTGCTGTAATCCAAAGGTCTAGGTTGCTCCACGTATAGACCCGTGGGGATGTAAGGTGGAGATTTTTACAGAGTGTGCGACTGAAATGAAGTAGATAAGGGTGTGAGATAATGAACGAAAAGTTGTCGCCACATTCTTGTCACTTCTTTACAAACTCTTAACAGAATTCTGAAATCACAGTGCCAGAAGAACATCAAACAATGACTACAAGTTTATCATCAGTTGTTACATTATCTTCTCCACTTGTTCATACAAGATCTCTGAAGAATGTTGCTGTTCAACCAATTCATCATCATCAAAATGGTAGGGCTGGAATTCGAAAACCCAATTCATTTAGAATCAGAGCAGCTAAACTTCCTGCTGGTGTAAGTCCTTATTCTCACACTGCTAACTTCTTGATTATCTCTGTTATGTTTTCATGGGTTTGTTTCAGTTTTTCAATTACTGGTTTGTTTTTGTTGGTCTTTGAAGGTGGTATTGCCAAGGGTAACACCAAAATTCAATCCACCATTTCAAGGATTTACAAAGACTGCTGAGATATGGAATTCTAGAGCTTGTATGATTGGTCTTATTGGGACATTCATTGTAGAACTAGTGAGTCCCTCCTCCTTCTCCTCCTCTGTCTCTCTCAGTTAAACAATGTCCTCTGTTTTTATAAACAGTCTAATCTCTGTTTTTGAGTTAATTGATTCTGATGTCTCTTTCTTTTGTATTGATTTGATTGCAGATACTAAACAAGGGTATACTTGAGCTGATTGGGGTTGAGATTGGAAAAGGACTTGATATTCCTCTTTGATTTTACATAGACAGAGTGATTAGATTCTCTTGAATTGAATATTGCACTGATTGCTACATCAATGTAGACTTTCTTTTAATTTGTTTATAATGATAATATATGATATGAACTATGAAGACAGAAACCTGTTATATGCTTTCTTTTCGTGTTGAATCAATGAATTATACGTTTAATGCAGTATAGCCAAGTCAAAATCCTATTAAGTGCGAGTTTTGCAGACTCCTAATTTGGCCCCTAAAACTGAAGCATCAATGGATGCATCTGGTTTTTGTTATTGCACCTCAAATAGTTCTACTAGGAACTCTCTGTCAAACCTATTCATGGTTCAGCAAAACATTTAGGCCTATCCAGTGAGTACACTGTACACATCAATGGAAGAAAAAAAATCCACAAACCTCATCCAGTCAGTGGAGCTAGGCAGTGTCGAACATTGCAGAGTTCGAAATTACGTATTGCTCGAGGTCTGCCACGATAAGATACAGTCACACATTCATATCCTTATACATGACCACAGCCGACTAGTACTTGATGAATTTTTTGCTTAATTATTGTCAGTCCAACGAATAGTGATTGTTAATGGTCAGAGCTACTTATTCCACACAATATGAATAATTCTTCAAGATATATTGAAGAATAAATCGTGGTTCATACAGAAGACTTGGAAAAACTATGAATTCTATATTAGTACATTTCCAAGTTGACATTTTGATATTTTCATTATTTATAAAATTCCAAATACCAACTACTACCAGCATTGAACTTGGCCTGCACTGTGATAGCCATGGAATGTAATTTGACTTTTTTTCGTGTATAACTGCACAAGATCCGAGATGAGAAGCGCCTCTAGCTACCGGCTACTTTCATTTTCATATATTGTCAAGTCTCTTGCACTGAAGCAAATTTCTGTTCTTTAATCTTTGGCAGTGATGCGTACGGTTGCAAAAGGCGAGTTCACCAATATGTGGACCTTGTTCTTCAAGCTCTTTATCTTTTTGTTTCTTCTACTTGTCGAGTGCAAAGCAGATTTTGTCTATAATGGCTTGAAAGATGCTTATCTGACTCCTGATGGGGCAGCTCAAGTTACAGACAATGGCCTCTTGAGATTAACAGATCAAAACAACAGGTATGAGACTGGTCATGCCTTTTACTCTGGTCCATTTCAATTCAAGAAGAATGTTTCGACTAGTACTCCTGTTTCCTTCTCTACTACTTTCGTCTTTGCGATAGTCTCAGAATATGGAAGTGACTTGAGTGGTCAAGGGATGGCCTTTGTTATTGCACCTCAGAGAGGGTTACCAGGAGCTCAAGCAAATCAATATCTAGGCTTATTTAATGATTCTAATAACGGAAAATCGACAAACCATGTCCTTGCTGTGGAGCTAGATACTGTTTATAATGTAGAGTTCGATACTGTCAAGGGTCCTCATGTTGGAATTGATATCGACGGCTTGCTATCTGTGAATTCCACTTCCCCTGCATACATCACCAACGGCGTGTCTAGGAACTTAAGTATTATTAGTGGAGAACCGATGCAGGTGTGGATCGAATACGATGGAATAGACAAGGAACTCCGCGTTACACTAGCTCCAATGAATGTATCTAAACCAAATGTTCCACTCTTATTATTGTCCCGAGATCTTTCAAATCTGTTCTTGAGCATCTCAATGTATGTGGGGTTCTCAGCCTCAACTCAAACTGTACTTACATCTCATTACATATTAGGTTGGAGTTTTACCATCGACGGGAAAGCTCAGCCGCTCGATCTCTCAAACCTCCCTGAGCTTCCTCAGCCTCCAGAGCCTCCTCAGCCTAAAAAGAAAAAGAAGAAGAAAATGAATTTGGTGTTAATTGTTATTACTGTCTTAATTGGGTTGGCATTATTGATAAGCATCGTTATTTATTATAAGCGAAGAGGGAACATAAACCGCACGAAGGGGCTAGTACATGAACCTCCACCAGATGAATTGGTACCAGAGCCTAGAGAAATGATCAATAATGATAGGGAACTCAATAGCTGGCCGCGTAATTTCTCATACAATGATCTAAAAGAGGCTACAAAGGGATTTAGTGAAGAGGAGGATATTGGGCGTGGTGGGTTCGGTACTGTCTACCGAGGTCTGTTACCCAATTTAAATCTTCAAGTTGCAATCAAGAAAGTCTCATGTGATGCAAGACAAGGCTCTAAGCAATTTATGGCAGAAATTACTAGCATTGGCAAGCTTCGCCACCGGAATTTGGTAACACTCTTTGGCTATTGTGTTCACGAAGAGCAGCTGCTTTTGGTCTATGAGTTCATGCCAAATTTGAGCTTAGACAAGTTCCTCTATCCAAAACGGGGTTCATTATCCTCTAACCTTGATTGGAGTAAAAGATTTCACATCATCAAGGGTACATCCGCTGGTCTGTATTATCTGCATCAAGGGTGGGAACAAGTCGTAATTCACCGAGATATTAAGTCTAGCAATGTCTTATTAGATGCTCAAATGAATGCAAGAATAGGTGATTTTGGTCTCGCAAAACTGTATGATCATGGAGCCGGCAGTGGTCCAACTTCCAGAGTGGTCGGAGCACCAGGTTATATTGCACCAGAAATGCCTCAAATTGGAATTCCATCAACGGAGACGGACGTGTATGCTTTTGGAGCTTTCCTGCTCGAAGTTGCGACTGGGAGAAGACCGAACTTGGTAGTGGAGCGGGGTCTAGCATTGGTTAATTGGGTCTCGTCTTGCATGAAAGAAAATGCAATTCTCAATGCAGCAGATCCAAGGCTGGGAGGAGAATATGTAGTAAAAGAAGTGGTGCTGGTGTTAAAGCTTGGCTTGCTTTGTTGTCACAACGATCCCTCGTCAAGGCCATCCATGTTTAAAGTGATGCAGTTTTTGGATGGTGATGCTGGCGAAGCAGATCTGCGCATCCTTCACAGGAGCGACGATGCACCCTCTGATTTTGGAACTGTAGTGAGAGACAGTCCTTCACCTCTCTCTAGTGCAAACACTGCATCAACCTTTTCTGCAGGCAGCGAGGCAAGTCCCTCGGGCATTAGGGAAGTGGTTACCTATTAAACCAGGATTGTTAATTTCTTCCTTAATGTTGTTAGTTGTTTTTATGAAAAGGTAACATTTTCTACCAAGAAGAGATTCCAATCTACTGATTTCAATTGTTGTCTATTGTTAATCTTCCCCAATTGTTATTACTTGTTACTGGATTATGATATTTTAAAATCAAGCTTCTGACTTTCAACTTGGATGCTATTGTACTTTTTTTTTTTTTATACTTAGAATTTTCGACCCTATTTTTTTTAGAAATTTCCACATGCAATTGTATGCAATAATAATGCTTATAAATAATAGAACCAGTTGATTTTTGTATTGATAATATCTGGGAAAATGGCCATCATCAAGAAACAAAATACTCTTCGCGTTTCCTACATATTTGTATACCATATAGGCTGCAAAATGCCGGCAATAATGCTAAAAATAAACTTGTTTAAATCAGTAACACCATCAGAAAGCTACTCGTTTATTGATATGCTTATTCATTTATATAACTCTTGCTTCTCTAAGTCAATAGTCTTCTCTCTCAACTTGCAGACTACTGTTTTGTATCATATAATCCAAATGGTGTCATCTAATATTCCTTTGACTTAATGTGGAGATATAACAAATTTTTAAGCCTTGTTCATGGAGTTAGTACATCAGAAAGTTAAAACCGGCAAGAATTCAACATCAGAGGATCTTGACTTTGAATACAAAGGCTTCAGAAATGCTCAAATTTGAGTCGTAACGGCACGGCGGATATCACACCTAGCGGCCTCTTAAGGTTAACCAACACCGATTCCAAACATCAAGTTGGTCATTGCTTCTACTCCGGTCCAGTTCAATTCTACAGTAACTCCTAATCATCAGCCAATATGGGTAATACTACTTCTATAGTCTCCTTCTCTACTACTTTCGTCTTTGCCATAGTCTCTGAGAGTGACATAAATGGTCAGGGACTTGCCTTTGTTATTGCACCTCAGGGAGGGCTACCTGGAGCTCTACCAAACCAATATCTTGGTTTATTCAATGATTCAAACAATGGAAACCCTGAGAACCATGTTTTTGCAGTGGAGTTGGATACTATAAACAACATCGAGTATGACATCGACAGCAACCATGTAGGTATCGACATCAATGGCTTAAAGTCTGTTAAGGCTGAATCTGCTAAGTACTACACTGATAAGAACGGTGGGTATAAGAACCTAATTCTTAAAAATGGGGAAGCCATACAAGTTTGGGTAGACTACAAGTTTGGATGACTTGCTAGATCAGTTGTGTGGAGCAAAGGTGTTTAGCAAACTCGACTTGAAGAGTGGGTACCATCGGATCAGAATTCGTAAAGGTGATGAGTGGAAAACTGCTGTCAAAACTCGAGAATGATTATATGAGTAGCTGGTTATCTTGTAAGCCTTTGGCTTTAGTGCATTGTGATATCTGGGGACCAAATCCTGTATTGTTTCAGCTAGGATTTAAGTACTTCATTTTATTTTGTGATGATTATATATTTATATCCATCAAGTACAATTGGTTTTATCCAATGAGACTTAGGACTGACAGTTTGTCATGTTTCACTATTTTCAAACAATCAATGGAAAATCTTTTGGATTGTACTATTGAAGAGTTTCATTATGATGGTGCTCTTGAATTAGTGAAAGGACCTTTTAGAGAATTTCTTGATAAGTGTGGTATTTCTGTTAGGATTTCATGTCCAACTCTCCGTCAACAGAATGGTGCTCCAGAAAGAAAAATAAGACAAATCACTGAGATGGGCAATACACTTGTTTTTAGTGCTTCTCTCCCTAAGAGATTTTGGGTTGATTCTTTTCTCACTTCCACATATCTGATTAACAGATTGCCTACTAAGTTGCTACAATTTCATTGCGGGAGGAACAAACTAAATCATTACTTCTTCTCGATTTACCACTGCTACTTCTGTTGACCTTTTGAAGTACTTTTCTCAAGACAACCTGATTATTCATTTTTGAAGGTATTTGGCTATCTTTGTTTTTCTAATCTTACATATGCAAGACATGACAAGTTGAGTCCCAAATCCATCACTTGCATTTTTCTTGGTTATTCTTCTAACCACAAAAAAAAATATAGATGTTATGATCCTTCTACTGCTAAGGTGTACACATTTGTTAATGTGGTGTTTAATGAGTGTATGTTTCCTTATGCAAGTCATCTCCAACTGCTGCATTACCTCTTTTGGCTCTTCCTTCTTTACCTCCTTATGATTATGAGATTGTTACTTTTATGCCTTGTACTTCTTCTGAAGATTCATCTACTGCAGGGGAGGTAAGCCATCTTTCTGATGTTGCTTCTATTCCTATTACTTCTAGTTCTCATACGCACACTAGGTCCAAGTCTGGCATACATAAAATAAGAAGTTAAGTTCTGAATATGTTGCTTTTAACAATCGGACATCTAGGAAGCATATCAATTCTAGACTAATGACATGACATACCAAATATCCTGTACCCATGGCTTTTAGTTCTATTTCTATTGTTGTTGTAGAACCAAAAACTTTTAAGCAAGCAGTTACAATTCTTGTCTGGGTACAAGCAATGAAGAATGAATACACTGCTTTATATATGAATAACACTTGGGAAGAGGTACCATATGTACCTGGTATGAATGTATTAGGATCCGAGTGGGTCTACAAGACAAAATTGAGTTCAGCTAGCCCCATATAGAGATATAAAGCTAGGTTGATAGCAAAAGGGTTTCATCAGATAGATGAGATTGACTATGATGAAACTTTTAGCCCTGTTGTGAAGGCAACCATAAAAAGATGTGTTCTGAGTATAGCAATGACTATGAAATGGGCAATGAGGCAACTTGATGTATCCAATGCATTCTTGCGTGGGTAATTGACTGAGGATGTATATATGGAACAACCTCCTGGATTTGTTTCATCTGAACATCCATCTTATGTATGTCATTTAAAGAAATCATTGTACGGCTTGAAACAGACTCCTAGAGCCTGGTTTGACAGATTTAGCAGTTTTGTGGTAGCTTATGGATTCATCAAGCCAGAAGTTGATAATTCAATGTTTATTTATGACAATTCTGGAATGAAGATGATGTTTTTAGTTTATGTAGATGACATTATTGATGGCACTCCATTATCAGATGCTACTTATTACAAAAATCTTGTTGGTGGCCTGCAATATCTTACTATTACCAGGAGAGACATCAGTTTTGTTGTAAACTACGTCTCCCATTCATGCACTCTCCCGCTGACATTCACTTGCAGCTGTCCAAACGTATTCTCAGATACTTAAAAGGGTCACTTGGGTCTGGGATTGTTATTGGTTCAGGTTCTTGTAACACAATTAAGGCATTCTCTGATAGTGATTGGGCTGGATGCCCTGACTCTCGTAAATCAACTACAGGTTATTGTGTATTATAAGAAGATACTTTTGTTTCTTGGTCTTCAAAGAAACAACCGACTATCTCTCGGTTATCTACTGAAGCGGAGTATAAAGCCTTAGCAGTTGCTTCTTCAGAAATTTTATGGGTCTCTTATCTATCAGCTGAGATGCAGGTGCCATTAGTTACTCCATATACTATTTTTTGTGATAATCATGGGTGCTCGGAGTCTTGCTGCTAACCCGATTTACATGCTCGTACCAAGCATGTTGAGGTCAACTATCACACTATCAGAGGTCATGTTTCCACTGGTTTTCTCAGAGTTGAGTTTGTTGCTACATTAGAGCCGGTGGCAGATCTATTCATTAAAGGTTTGTCGAAGACTCTGTTCTTCAAGTTGCAGAGCAAAATGGTGCACTATCATAGTGATCAGTTGAGGGGAGGTCTTAGAGCAAGCTACAACTAGCTCACTGTCAGCAGATACTGTTTTCAACACAAGTCATTTACAGATCATAGTACAACTTATTTCTTCCTCCATTGCAAACAGATCTTAAATATCTTTCAGGAAAGAGATCCACAAAAAAGTAAAATGCTCTTCCAACTAATTTTATTTTCAAATTTTTCATAGCTGCTGCACCATGTTAAATGACTTATATTGGTTTCAAATTTTTGTTTCACGAGATGCTTTGGAAGTTGAGACATTGGCGGTACAGATTGGTATCAAAAGGCATGGCTAAGATCCTAGAAATGAATCTTCGTTGTACTTATGCATAAGAGGAAATATGCAACTCGACAACCATCCTAAAGAACCATTGAAAGAAATCCCATACAAACTACCAATGGAACCACCTAAAAAGCTTTTTAACTAATTCCTTTGCTAATTTTGGATCCTTTAGGTGTGTGTAAGCTGTTGATAAAGGATGTTGTTATCCGTTCCATTAGGGTAGGTCAACTTGTAATCAAGGATTATAACCTTTCTTATAAGAAGAACGGAGAAGTGACTAACAAAGCTAACAACAAGAAGAAAAGCAAGCATCCATCCATGTAAATGAACTGATTACCCTAGTGAGATATTAAAAAAGATAGGCGTACTCCAAATTCACAACCGATGATGAATTCAGCAGAGACACAAATTCATGTGAGTTGAGATAACTTTCTGAATATATGGCATCTCCACTAGTTAGCCAACCAGTAATAACCAGTTGGTAAGTTTGCATGTCCTAATACATGCTTGACCACATCCAATGCATACAGTCAAGATTACCTAACATTCCTAAAAAATCACTAGTTGTGTCTTGGGAAATTCTATCAACAATATCTAAGTAGGTTTTTATAGGAAAATTGGACAAAAATAGTTGAATACTGTGTCGCAAGATATTTTGACATATCTAAATGCTGTTGTTTTGCCCATATGGATGTACTCATACGTGGAATCCGCTGGTATTCCATAACATAACATTTGGAGGGATGCCATGATCTTTTGTTTGAAACTAAAGCCTCGTACATGTCATGCATCATAGTGATAATTAAATAGAGGTTGTACCTGATAAAGTTCATTAGTAATCCTTTGAAGTAAGTTGTGGCCCATGTAAAATCGACATTGAAAATATTAATCTGAATACACACATACATGTTTAAAATAATCATGCATCATCTTATCGTGATAAAAAATGTCGATCTCATCATGTCCATCTTCTAGTAAAGAATCAATATCATGATTCATGGTTGAAAATAATTAATCGACTGAAATCGAAATAAAATTGATATGTATAAAGAGAGTTGCGATTTGGTAGGATAGAACGAAAGGTTAATATAAAGAATAATAAATAGCCTCTGAACTGATCCTACCATTGGAAAAGTAGCCGTTGGCGACAAAAACCATACGGCACGACAAAATTTGCGCCGCACGTCTTTTGTACTGCCGCGAAATACCTATTATCATAGTGGGAAACCGAGTTTGCCGATCCTAGTGGCTTAGCACAAAACCCTAATTTTCCCACTATACAAAACCCTTATTCAGACCGTGGATGAGTAAAATCTCGGCTAATAACTGGTACAATATATATAGACCGTAGGTTATGTTAGTTTCCCGACCTTATTCTAAATCTCAATTATGGCAGTCAAGAGAAAGACCCTTTCTTCTACTCGCCGGAATAGGAAGATTCCGAAGTGTAAGCCTCTCTGTTTTTCCAGTGATTTGATTTGTGTTTTAGGATATCAGATTATTAATCACCGAAAGTGACCTTTATACATGCTCTGAATACTTTATTTTCAGTAATGATTGATGAAGGTCTCTTCTGGATTTTCCTAAAATATCACTTATTGTGTTCTAATCGGAGGCTGAGCTCATAGAAAATAAATAAACAAGATTTGCTTATTTTAGTTTTTACTCTACCCTGCTGTTATTAACTTTATAATATATGAATCAGTCATATCATATTGGTAAGGATTTTTGTTAGTTCCACAATTTACTTACCACATCTCTCGTACTACAGCTTGCAAGTGTTGTATTTCATACTTAAGGGTTACTTCTGAGGAAGACAACAAATCCTGGGATACTACGACCAAGGGTATGTTTTTTTTTGTGTTCTAGGGTTTCTAATTCCGCAAATGATCTTTTATATCATGTGTATATACATTCTCCGAAGCAATCAACCAGGACGTGTGTGCGATGATTTGGTTATTATGTGATTCTTCTAGTTTTTGTTCCTCTACTTGTTATTAACTTGAAATCAGTGTTTTTGATAAATCGGCTGTCATATCATTATTGTAATTCTTTTAGGTTGATTCAAGTATTGATAATGGATGGACGTTCGCATACATCATGTTTATATTTCTTAGTCAGTGACAGTTTGGGTAGCTTTTCTTTCTTCTGTTTCTTATTCTTAATCAGAATTTACAATGCAGTTTGATTCCGGCCTAAACACCATAGTTGATACGCCAAAGGAATCTGTTATTTGGTAGATTCTCGGCAATCAGACTCGATGTGTCCGTGTTCACTCCCATCGGAAATCAGAAATCTATTTGTTATTATAGCTTGCAAGTGTGTGTATTTGTTATGTAATGGTAGTGTTGGTCATTAGGGGGACTGATTACTGAACCAACTTGCATACCCTGTTCCTCTCATAGTTGTATGATAGAAAATATGATTTTTTTTTTGGAAATTCTTTCTTATCTGCTTTTTTTTTTGAAGTTCTTGGAGTTCTGATTCTAACTGATAAGTATTTTCTGCAGAGTTAAAGTTAGCTTTACAATCAGATTACGAGGACTTACCTGAACCCCCGTTTCGAGCCATTTGTATGAAAGCCGCTGAACTTGAAGCCTACAGCAGGCATCCGAACTCTGACCGTAATGAGGACAAAGTGCGGAAGGATATGCACAGGTCTGTAGATGAAGAGATCCGCAAACAAGATCAGGCTAGACGTGCTACCATACTTGCAAGAAATACTGCCCAGAGGTTATTGGGTGTCAACAAGACTGGGTCAAAAGGTGTATTGAAGTCTTTGAGACACTTTAAGCCACCAAAGAGCTATGGGGGAGAAAGGTTTTTTTTGAGACTTGGCGGGGGGCTGTTGGGGGACGAAGAGACGAAGGGAGAAAGTGTTTTTGACAATAAAATGAAGACGGATAAAAAGCCCATGATTGTAAAGTTAACTGGCGTCACGATCTTTCCCAAGGTGGATGACGAAGGTGGAGATACTGTCGTTGGTACCCTTGAAGCCCATGCTGACGAGTTTATATATACAACCTACAGCTTCTCTTTCTATTCGCAGCTTACTTGTAAGTATGAGAATGTAAAGGAGGCCCTCATCCAAGTTGAAGAGGAGAAGAAGATGCTGCCTCTCTTGCACTTCCAGTTGCATCACCCCATCAAAGTGGGGACAGAAGAGACGAAGCATATCCAATTCCGCTTGGTGCTAGCCTCGGTGGGAAAGAGGATATCAGATAATGATCCAGATAAGTTTGAGAAAGAGAAGCAAACCAGCGATAGGGGCCGTAGCGAAGATTTAAAGAACTTTGTGGACAAAGTTGAATGGCAGAAACCACGTCCTCCATTTCCATTCCGTGAGGTATATAAGAACTATGAATTTCATGGTTTCTACGAGGAGGAATATCCTAGGGTTCTGCCCTCCAAGGCATCAGACGTCTTTGTCCTGACCTTATCTTCGCTGGTACATCTTACAAATACACCTTTCTTTGTGGTCAACTTCCAAGACATTGAAATTGTTAATCTGGCGAGGCTTAGACCTCTAGAAATTGATATGAGTGTTGTTTTTAAGGACTTCAGTTGTCCTGTGCTTCGAATCAGCGCAATTCCTCTAGACTCGCTCAATGACATAAAAAGATGTCTCGATTTTGGTGTCAAGTTCTATGATAACATCCTGGATCTAAACTGGAACTCCATAGTGAAAGAAATAGAAGAGAAACCGGAGACATTTGTAAAGGGGGGCGGATGGGATGCATATAAGCTGGAGGACAGTGATACTTCACTTTACTATAGGCACTACTACTTGGAAGCATCCCAAGCTGACTGCAACTTGAAAGCATCCCTAGCTGTATATGATGGTACGCCAAGGACTTCTCGTGATATAACAGGCAAGAGATGCTAAATCATCTCAGTTACTCTAGTTTCTTTCGTTCAACTTTGTGTTGCTTTTGCTATTCCATAGATACATATTTGCATGGAGTGCCCTTTTGAATGTGCATTAATAATTGGAATGCCATATTTATGCCCTTATTATCAGAACTACTAGTGGTGCGCCTGTGCATTCGCTACCAAACTTATGCATGGTTTATATTGTCAAGAGGAATTCTAGATTGGATTAGTAAATGTGATGTTAGGTAGGGTGGGTGAGAAATGAATATACTTCAACTTTTTTTCTTTCCTGCTCATACATATCATCCTCTAACCATTTTTTCTTTTCATTCTTTTTAAAGAGTGTGTATAAAATCAGACGCACAAAATCAGACGCCAGAAGGAGACTTAATATCCCGACGTGCTATTTCGAGACCAACCATTTTAACCAACTAGTTTCTATTTTTTTTCTATTTTTCATATACAACACACAATCAGTGTATCATATTGTATGATACTGATATTTACCAAAAACAAGTAGAAAAAGAAGGTATCAGGTTATTGAGTATGGGATGATTAATGTTGATTTAATGCATAAGAATTGTTTAGTTGGGTGTATATCAATCAAAATTAATGAAATGTCCCTGTATGAATTTTAGTCTCTTTAGTCAAGTCAAGTCAACATTAGAAACATCCATTAAACTTTAGGACAAAAATGATCTGTATGGATCTAATTTTTTTCATGTAACTTAAAAATTATCTCATGATCCATTATTTATCTCTACATAGGGATGTATACGGTATGGTACGATTTGGTTTTTGACCCAACCATAACCAAAACCGGTCATCTCGATTTTTTGATTTTGAAAACCGAATATTATCATTAAGCATTTCGGTTCCGTTTTAATTTTTTTTAATAAAAAGCTGTTAGAAAAAGTTATCAATCATGATGTGATTGAGAAAAAAAAATTTAGAGACATTAATAGACCACTGAGGATCCTGACATTTAAGAGAAGAATATATATAACAAAAGAAGTGAAGAATTTGGGTTTCGAACACTAGTTCTGTACTCTGATATAATTTGGAGAAAACGAGGTTGGATTATTAGCATATCATAACTTTGAAATTATTTTGTTAAATTAATGAGTTTTGGAGTTCTTTATTTGTTTCTTACATTATAGAGAATTAGCACTATTCCGTACACGACTAAGCCAGATATAATAATCATGCATATTCAGTAAAATATTCATGCATTGCTATAAGGTTTCAACCTTAGCTCACAAACATGATAAGAACACTAGTACAAGAGATGGCTATGAACATAAACAACTCATAGAAATCCAAACAATTTTTATTTTGAAACATCAAACATGATAGCAAAGAGTCATTCACCTGTACTTCATCAACCAAACTCTGACATTCTCCCAAGACAGGTAGTAATTTTGAGATGGCTAAAGAAGATGAAGAGGCTGACCCATTCAACTCAGAAGGGTTAAAAGAAGTATCTGCACTTATGGGAGAAGAAATCAAAGGAGTCATTGGTTGACTGAATTGTGTATCAAAGAAACTCTTAAGACTAGTGATTTTTTTTTTTTTTGACGAAAAGGTTCAATTCATATAAAAACAAAAGAAGAGTTACAATCCATCACTTACATACGATACAGTATACAATAAATTTAAGATACAACTGCATTCCAATTGAATAGGATGCTGCTTACAGTGATTCCCTTAAATAATTCTAATTCTGTTGCCCATAGAATTGTTGTAGCTTTCACCTTTAGAATTATGTCTTCCTCAGGGTTTTTTTTCCCCTTCAAAAGTTCTCGAATTTCTTTCCAACCATATGTTCCAAATCACTGCGAATGGTATCCATTCTCATATCTTTTAGTTCCTCCCTGTCATAACGTTGTTATTCCAAGCTTCCAAATTTTGGTGCACACTTTCATTCATGCACCAAGAAATTTTGAAAGCTTTAATGAAATAGAACCACGCTTTTCTTAAGACTAGTGATTTACAACAAAAAAACATAGACTCAACACCATTATGTGCATATCCTCTATGTAAACTGATAAGTGCATAATTTATACATTTCATGTATCACTTTGTTATACTTATTTGCTAGATTTTGTATGAATTACCGTGTGTTATTATTAATTCGTAGTTTATGTGTTTTATTAGGTTACATCTCTGAAACAAGTGAAATCGAGCTTTATAAGAGAAGAATTGCCAAAGACCCATCGGATCTCAGTCTAGTCCAGGATTTATACCCTCCATCTTGTAGAGAATTGCATTACGAAACCAACGACGAAAGAACGAGGTCATTCTGACTTCGTACGAGAAAGTTATGGGAGAAAAGAGGAATTTAACTTGTCGGTTTTCCGAAACCGGCAGTTAAACGGGTTTTAACGAAAAATGCTAAAGACGCTTGCATTTCTACTAAGGGGTAGCTGAAATTTGAATTGTTATAATGGCACCATCCATTCCGCTATACATTACCAATTTTTGAAAAATGCTAAGGCATCAGCCAATATGATAAGGGGCACCATCGTCTTCAACAAATAAGAGTACAGAGAGTTTCGAGATGCAGATGGGTTGATCCATTGACGGAAGATGGAGCTCGAAACTGTGATGATGAACTGAAGTGTCTTGATCTCAGACTATCTAGTTATCTGGGAGAGTTTACTATCCTACTGACACCATTCTCAGCGGTCAGAAGTTAAGACCTGGAGTTGATCTCGACTCTGCTAAGCACAGTAAAAAATTATACAAAGACTGAAGAGAACAATCGACAACCAAGGAAACAAGGACAAGGAAGTAAGGAGGATGTTCAGGATCATATATATAGAGCAACACTGGATTCCGAAGACTGTTGGAGATGTTAGAAGACATGAGTTGTGGCTGTTTTGAGTAGAAGAGATTGCTGCTGGTGATGTTTACGATGGAAGTGGTTGCTTCCATAGTGGCAATGATGTTGATTGTTTCGAAGATGGAGTTTTAGTCGATGATGGTGATCGATATTAGCTGGGTTCTGTGGCAGTGATGTTGTGATTGAGAAGTTGATTTTAGAGTTGTTTACTGTGATGAGCTCGATGGACGATGGTTGTTGTTGTTGGCAGAGACGGTGAAGCTGATGCCATGGATGGTGGTGATAGCAGTTGATGAAGAGAAGCAATGGAGTTGTTGAAAAGTTAATGGCAGTGAGTTCATGGAGAGGAAGTAAGGCTTGCGGTCAAAGAGAAGCTCGAGTTCGATAGTACGCCTGGCAGATGATTGGAAGTGAGTTCGAGTCTGTTGGTTACGCTGGAGGTGTTTATCAATGGTTGGTAGTAAATGGAGCGTATCGACTGAGGAGCTTGAGTCCAAGTTTTAGAAGCTGGATTGAAGTTAGGAAAGCTTGAGCCGTGTTTCACACGGAACAGAGTCGGTCGGTGGTATCCCTTTCCTAATCAGTTAGGATTCTACAAGTGGTATCTAAAGCTCTATAAATAGAGCCAACCCCGTACATAACTGGACATACAATACGGGGACAAAGATAGAAGAAACCGGGGGAGATACCTCTCCCCGGACACATACAGAGACACATATAAGGAAAGAAAGGGCCTGGACGCTGGAGAAGCTCACGGACAGACGCTTGGACGGAAGCACTTAGGAGTGGCGATCAATCTTCACGACTTCTCGGGTTTGATTTATTTATTTCTTAATTATTTTCTATGGATTTTGAAAAATTCACGATGAACTAAACCTTTCTTGTTGGTTAGGGATGCAGTCCTAAGTTGGACAACATGCTTATTAATTGAATAGCTCATTCTCATATGTTCATGATATTTTCAATATCGCTCATGTTCTACCATTTATAACGCTATGTATGATGGATTACTTGTTTGTTTAAGTTGCAAACTAGATGAGCATGCATTGACATCTATAACTAAACTAGGGTTTTCGATCCAGAATTGTCGAAGGACCCTTGTTACAAGTAGTGTAACATAGTTGTTAACGACGAGATGTTGCCATGCGATTATGTGTAGAAGCGTGACCTAGGTTAAATCCGAGTGGCTCTTGCGCCGGGTTGCTTAGAATAACCTCAACTCACAAAGACCATTGCTTTCATTGGGTTAAACATGAGTGGCTCTTGCGCCAAGTTATTCGGTGAAAAGGATTCAAAGAGTGGCTCTTGCGCCTTTGATGATAATAGGAGTTTTGCCAGAGTAAGCCTGCGATAGGATGCTTTAGAGTTATTGATATTGAGAGTACATGAATGTTGAGTATGATTTGATTGATAACATGTTGGAAGATAGAAGATGAACTCTCTAACCAATGTTCTTTATCTCTGATATTCGTTTTAATCTTTTTACTTTAATATAATTTAGTTATAATCACAACCAAAACCCACCATGTTTACATAAGTAATCGAAAGTAATTAACAATCACATGCCTCTCCGTGGGTACGAACTTGTTTTTATTGCTATACTCTAATCTATATTAGTGAATTAAGAATCTGAATTATTTTAGTTGATTGATGACACGACCATAAACCCAATCTAAACTTTACTTTGAGAACCTATAAACCCTAGAAACCAGTGAAACAACTTTTTTAAAAAATCTATCAAAACCCTAAATCGTAGTCATAAATAAACTTAAAAATCATGAATCAAATCAAATAACCGTACATGAACCAAACAAAAACGAGTTTCACCCATCAATCACAAAAACGGCATACAAATCAGATAAATCCGGATTAAAAAAATCAAAATCAATATCTAATTATTACCTCCTCTAGTGGAAGATTATGAGTCTTCGGTAGAGAGACAAAGAATTCGTCAGAGTTTGAATATAAATCGCCAAGAAGATGTTACTGCAGATGGTGGTGGTGATTCTTAACCACAACAAGGATCATCATCAGAAAAAGTGGATGATCGAATGAAGAAGAAAAAGAGGGAGCCAGGTAAGTTTTTCCTCTGCCTCTACAGACTGCCGCTAAGAAAATCGAAAAATATTGGAAATAAGGGAGCCAGGTAAGTTTAGGTTAGTTAAGTTTTTTACTCGATCCTACGGTCTATATTCACTTAGATCTAACGACACATATTATTCGATTTAAACCGAATCGGTTCGATTCAGTTTTAGGGGTGGATCAAAACCGAACCGAAATTAACCGATTTTTTTTAAAATCTATAATCGTTGATTACCATTATATTTTCGGTTCGATTCGATTATGTATATTAGTGATACGGTTCGGTTCGATTTACTCGATTTTTCGATTTTTTATGCAATCCTATCTCTACATAGCAATCCAACATTTGTCCCGTTATCAAAATATGTGACAATTGTCTATTGGAGACTATTTGTAGGATTTTTTTTTTTAAATAAATAAATAAACTATGTGGGAAGCGATAGCGATGGTCATTGTCCACAAAGTGTCGCTATGGAGACCTAACCAACCCAGCTTTAATCACATCTTCATAAACCAAATGGAATCCATAAAATACCAATTTTCATACTTGTTACAAAAAAATCTTTCCGCCATTAGATTTTATTTTCCTCCCTGTAAAATCCGTTCATCTGGGGTGGAGCTAGCTACAAGCATGAACGAGTAGTTGCACATCTAGTGCTGATGGTTTCTAAGCATTTTATAGAAAACGGGCTTCCAAGTCAATTTATACGTACTTACTCGTCTACAGGGTGACCAACGGATAAAATCTATGGTTTGGTGTCATCTATATTTGGTCCATCTAAATAATGGATGCTAGATATTCATCTAAGTCTGATCCATCACCCGTGGTCTAAAATCCACGAATGGAAGGTGGATATATTGAATACGGGTGCATTTACGAATTTATATTAAAATTTCTATTTAAATAAGATGAAAACAAAATTAAAAAATATTATTTAATTATGATTTTATAACATCCTAAATCATCTTAGATAAAAATCTTACATGTTTAACTAAATCCTCTTTGCATCTCTACTAGCAACATGTAAAACAAAACTTTTATAGATGAAAATTATGAAATAGATATATTACTGGAAATAAATTATTAAAATTTATCTTCATACCTTGTATAATTTTGAAAATATTTTCAACCTAGTAGATATGGATATCTATTAAATTTTTAAACATACATCCATATCCAATCCAATATTTAATAAATTTTCAAAAATAAATCCATGTCTAATTCATCTATGAATAGGTTGAATTTTCACCCATTAAATTACTGATGGATTGGATTAGATCAACGGTTTGGACCACCCTTACTCCCATGATAAGACATTGCTTTCCCATAATTAAATTCCTAGCTCGGCACCTAACCTTCATGAAGGGGCTTAAGACATTGGTAGAATGTTTGGAGCAAGATCTTCCAATAGATTGCATTTCCAAGAGGTGTTCTAATTGGACAAAAAATGGTCACACTTCTTTTTTTTTTTTTTTTTTTTTGGACACACCGTCCCAAGTACATTTACTACGCATGTCATTTGTATCAACGCTGCTCCGAGTGAACATGTCTTGCAGGCACTGCTAGAAACACTGTGATAGCCAAAAACCTCAGTTTAAGACTCACAACCAAAGATATTTATGAAAGAAAGAAAGATGTTTCTTTATCTTATGTTATGTTACACAATATCATGGAGATGCATATTCAACCAGAGAAACAAAGAGTAAAAAGATTCTTAGGTTGCACATGGCATAACATATGGATTCATATCTTATCCAAGACAAATACTTAATTCAGTCGCTTTTAATTCAAAATAAATACTAAAGGAAAAGAATTTTAAACTCTCAATTATTATAAAAAAGTCATCCCTAAATAAATCTTAAACACATGATTCACAACTTAGAAAATTACATAACTCCATACCTATGCTCTTTATTCTTTCTAATTCCTCTTTTCAGTTTTTTTTTCTTCAGATTTTTTCCAACCCTTATTCTTGTGAATGATCTCTCATATTTATAGATCATTCAATAGGCCCCGCCCATTAACCTTTCTGTCTGTCCATTTTATTTGATGAGTCATGTTATCCCACACAGATCTGTTAATTTGTTACTTATCATCTTGTTACCTTCCTGCGTTCTGATGCTTATTGTCACGTTGCCTACTTGCGTTCTACTTATTCTATTGTTATCTTTAGATTAGGATTATTGCATGTCTGACAGGAAGCTTCTTACCGGTGAATTGTCATGCTTTAATCTTCTTTTCCTGTAGCTTCGTACAGTTGACACGTATTTCTCGTGAATCGACGTTCATCATTATTCTTTTATGAGTTATACTTTTCCTGTTCCCCTGTGTCGATCATGCAGTTAAAGTTACTTGGTTAATTAATGCCCCCTACTTTCCCGTTCCATACGCATTTATTGCTCCTTATTTTGATCAGAGCACCAAACTTTCCCGTTCAATACGCATTTATTGCTCCTTATTTTGAACAGAGCACCAAACTTTCTCGCAACCTACGTGTTGCTCATGCAGCGGTACTGTCAGTCTTTACAGCTGTCAACTTTTCAGATTTCCCCATAAAGTTTTGTTCGGGTGTATTTCATCTTACTTTAATTTATTACTTCTCTTTCTAATCCTCAGACACGTGTCATCTCGACTTTATTCCCTCACAATTTGCCCCCTCTTCTTCTTCTTTTCAAATTTTAACGGTTGATAAATTCTTGAAAAAAGAAGAAGAATAATAATTACTCTCCCTTTTTTCCGTACCCGCAATAACTTCTTTTAGCACGTTACTCCGTGTTTTTCGCTAGCAGTAACTTCCCTTAACACGTTCTGTGTCAGTTAGCGTCTTTCAAGGAAATCAAATCTCTGTCACAGTCGACTCTTTTTCAGTTTTCGACGGTTCGTCACCCCAGACTATTTAACTTCAACTGTTGCTTTTGTTTTATTCTTTTCTACTTCTGTTTTTTACCTCTTAAAGTTGCATCCCTTTCTCTTCCTTACACTTTTCAAATATTCTCATCGTTTTCCTGCTGTTCCTTTAATCTCCAGCATTTCAGGATCTTTTCATTGGGATCAAGTTTGCGTTTCTTTTGATCAAGAGATTCTTTTCCCTTTTTCCTTCCTGTAAGTAATCTTTTTGTACTTGCGCATATGCTTTCTTTTGAGATTATCATAATGGGTATTGATTGAATGATGATGGAAATGACTGAGATGATGATATTGATAATACCTTTTTCTGATAGTTTGTTGTTCTTCTAATGCTTTTTATTTATTTTTTCTTGATAAAAATATGAATTGATTGACTTCTACGATTTTTCTATGTCTCATTTTTCTGATCAAATTATTTTTTCCTTATCTTTTCACACAGATAAAGATCCTTTTCATCATGGCTGAAAGAACACATGATATATCACCTGAAGTTGATCCCCATTATGATGAACATCAGTTGCCAGGAGGTCTTCTTGACATGCTTCATCCAGGAAGCCTCCTACTTTGCATAATTCTCCTAGGGCCCCTGCTGAATCTTCTAGGCCAGCATCTAGTCCCGCTGCAGCTGCTAGTCCCGCTGCGACTGCTAGTCCCGCCCCCAGGAACAAGCGGGAGCACGCTAGATATAGTTTTAGATCGATGAACCTCAAGGACTTCCAGAGAAAACATCATCTTGAGGGGTTTAAAGTCTCATTTTACGAAGGAAACAAATATGTAATGTCTTTGGGTGTAGCAAGAGGATTTAATTATTCATATAATAGACTACTGATCTCTGCCGGAGCGTTGGATGCCGGTCTTCGCCTTCCTTTGTATCAGCGTGACCACCCTTTTCAATTTGAAGTCCTTGCTTCGCGTAGCCGATTTCCTCACGGTCAGGCTCGATCCATGGTCCAATACAATGGAAATTGGAGGCGCATATTGGATGAATGCAGCCTTCGGAGCGAAGGACAGACTCGCTTCACATGTTACACTCCTGACCCCTCATAACAGGAGAACTTTACAGTTGAAGATTTTTATAATACTTATTCTGATAGTTTCTCTGTGAGGAACTATGTGAAATGGAGTGTTGGTCCAGGCTGCAGGGCTGGTTCGGGATTTCGCCTACTCCATGAAATTGACCAAACAAAAATCAAACATGTCCCGTGGATCCTTTAAAAGAGAGAATTCGGTTGGATCATGACTTTAAGTGGTATCAGACTCCCTTATGGATAGAAGGTCCTTGGATGTTCGGGTCCCTCTTAGATGGTGAGGTTCGAGAAGTCCTTGGTCGTTTTCCCGGTTACTTCCCTTGGAAATTTAATTTTTGTGACTTTAAATTTGACTTTGAGGTATGCATAACTCCTTTTACTTTCTATTTTGCTAGAATTTTCCTCCGCTGAATAATAAATTTTTTTTTTTTTTTTTACAGGTTGATCCTCCCATTGATCCTCAGTACAACTTGCCAAATGTTCCGTTGGCTGAACCGTTGCCCGCTCTTTAGATTAATGAAGGCAGACAGAAGGATGAATGAAGAGGGAAACGCAAGAGTGTGGTTCCTGCAGGGAAAGCTGGAAGAGATTAAGGAACGCATCCCAGACCCCTTCCGATAAAGAGGAAGGCGAGATCAGAGATTCCCCTCTCCAACATGACATTGTTAGAGGGAGCGGTAGCTCTGCTGCGATCACTCTGGAGGAAAATAGTATCATCCTTCTCCCAACATCTACTGCTGAAGATGCGGTGCAAGTTGATGCGGGACAAGCTGATGCATCTGCTCCTTCAAATTTCTACCAGCAACTTTCTCCTTTACCCTTTGATTTCGCACTAGAAGTGATCTCACATGGGGAGGGTACAATTGAAGAGGGGGATCAGCTTACTCAAGTTAATGAGACTGTCGTAGATGTCTCTCCTGCTACGGGAGTGGTGGATTCTTCGGATATACGTTCCGAAGGCAGCATTCCTGCAGAAGCTATTGCAGCACCTCTTCTTGATTCTGTTGGCAACGCTATCACAACGGGATTAAACCGAACTATGGAGAGCCCCGCTGCAGATACCATTCCAGCAAGCGCTTTGTCAATGGTCCCTCCCAGTCCCGCTTCGAACCTGGCTTTTGTGGGATCTTCGGATCCTCATAGAAGTATCCCGCAAGCCGAGAAAGGCAAAGGGGTTGCAGAAGAAGTGAGCCTTTTAGGAGATGAGAGTGAAGCTTTCCAATGGTTTTTATCGAAAGAGCTTATATCTGTTGCAACCACTCCTATGCCGGTGAAGTCTGACATCGGTGCAATTTCAAGACTTCGGGACTCAATAGGGACCATTCCATTTAAAGATGCTAAGGATGCCTGGTTCGATGATGATGCTATTGATCGGTCCTTCCCGTTGAATCCTCCTTCTTCTCTGGAGAAAACTCTAGCTCTTGCGGAGGGACAACTATACTCATTCCCACAGCAAGATATAGCTCAGGTATTTTTGTTATTCTTTATCTCCCTTGATTTGCTGTGTTGTTTCGATTATTTAGAACTTTGGTTTTGTAGGTTGCGCAAGGCTGTGATGCTATGTTCGCTGTGTTCAAATTCTACAAAGCTAGATCTATCATGATGGAATCTTATTATAAAACTAACAAGGAAAAAGCTTTGGATTTGCAGCGGGAAAATGAAGGTCTTCGTCAGCAACTTCAAGACCTTCAGAATCAAGATTTAAAATCTTCTATCTTGTCTAATTATTTTTATAATTCTTTTTTTACATTTGAAATTACTTTATGGGACCAGCGGAGGATTCAGAACTTATGTCTAGGATGCATCGTAGGGTAACACAGTTAAACGACCATGTCAAAAGGGTTAATAGTGAGATTGGCGTTGTTAAGTCAAGGCTACAAGAGCTTTCTGATAGTCATGATTTAACTACATGGAGGCATGTTAGATCTGAATCAAAGCATCACACATTGGAAATTTTGGCTCTTAAAGAAGCAGAGTTTAAATCCCTCGTTGGAGGTATCTTTTTTGCTGCATGTTTTTTGTATACTTGATTTTTTACATTGTTTAAAACTTCTCTCTGTTGCTAGATCTCAAAAAGAAGTTCAACGATGCAACCTCCAGGGCTATGAAGGCGGAGGGCGAGCTTGGCGTAGCAAACTCTAAGATTGAGATCCTCAACAAAAAGCTTGAGGAAACTTCTTTAAGGGTCCAAGAAGCGCAAGCTCAATTTGAACTTGCATCTACCAGAGCTAGCGATGCTCAGACTCGGCTTCAACTTTTGTCTGATAGAATGTCAGAAACCGAAAAAAAATTTAAGAGAGAAGTTGGGAAGAGTGGGAGTCTAGCAAGAGACTTGATTGCTGAAAGAGATCAAAGGATCCTTTAAAATGAACAAGTACGGGTCTGTGAAATTAAAATAAAGGAACTTAAGCTGGAAGTTGAAAATGGGCGTGCTTATGCATTATGGATAAGAAAAGATGCTACAACAAAAATTGTGCAATCATTCAACAGTGCTTTAGATCGAGTACAAGCTGATAGTTCTATACTTAATAGTCGCGCAGTTGTTCCGGAGGTTCCTCCATTTAGCGGCAGTCTTCCCGTTCCTTGATTTCTTTCGCGGAGGGCTCTTTGAGTGGTGGTTGCATCCCGCTGTCTTTTATTTTTTGGTTGTAGTTTAATTCCTTCGGTTTCTGTATTATGTTGTTCCTGCAAAACATATTCCATATATATATATCAATCGTTAATTTATTATATAATTGTGATTTATTTGACTGTCAGGAGTACTTATACCTAGAGTCATATTATGGGAATAAAACGTATTTAATCTCTCTCTGGCCGGGAGGAAACTAGAATGCGGTCCGGAAGGTCCCCTGAAATGGAGAATTATAACAATTGATTATCATGTTAGGTACCCCTTCTAGCGAATAATCCAAAAATCATATACTTATGGATATTCCTTGAGAGGTTACGCTTAAAGCTTTACCTAAAATGAAACCTGTTTGACATATGATTGCATTGCTGACCGCGAGCATTCTCTGAAATGGAAGGTACCTGGTACAAATATCATTATCATGTTAGGCATCTCTGTAGTGGAAAATCCCGTTGTCAAAGACATTTATATGGATTTTCAAGAGAAAATACATTTAATATGCTTTACCCATTATGAACGCAATTCATTGCATAATTGCATTATTAATCAAGGATAATACATCTTGAGATATTGTGCATTCCATGGGTGTTGCAAAACTTCACCATTCATGTTTCACAAATAATATGAACCTTGTCCCGCTGGTCCTTGTATTGTATACGGTCCGCCCCATGTTGGCGCGAACTTTCCCGCTTGTTTGTCCCGCTGATATTCTGGAATTTGTCGTGCCAGCCTTCTTTGGTAATTTTTCCATTTTTTGAAGTGCAACCTCCCTCTTTTCTTCCAAATCATCTAATTTTTCCAACATTAGATCTGAATTCAGGTTTTTCTCCCAAGATTCTGTCTTTGTTGTGGGTAAAATGATTTCTGTTGGTATCACTGCTTCTGTTCGGTATGTGAGAAGAAAAGGTGACTCACTGCCATCCAATGTTTTCTTTAAATTCGTTGCAATTGTGTTATTTCTGGCTTCAGCCTTCCCATTACTTTGGGGATAAAGCGGTGTTGACTTGTTTTTCTTGAATATTGAATGCCTCAAAAAGCATATCTATATTTTTCCCTTGGAATTGTTTCCCATTATCAGAAACTATAGCTGCTGGAATTCCAAATCTGCAGATTATACTCTCAAACAAGAATTTAAACACATCCGAATCTTTGATTCGTGCGAGGGCTTTGGCCTCAACCCATTTAGTAAAATAATTTGTGGCTACGATCAAATATTTCCTCTTTTTGCTACCTTCCACCAATGGTCCAACAATATCAACTCCCCATTTTGCAAACGGTCAGGAGCTGAGTATTGAATTGAGTTCTGTTGCGGGTGCTTTTATCTTTTTTGCGTAGCGCTGACATTTTTCACATCTCTTTACCATATTTTCTGCATCCTTATGCATAAACGACCAATAATATCCTTGCATGTTTGCCTTTAATGCCAGTGAGCGTCTCCCACTATGATTTCCCGCATCTCCATAATGTATATCCTTGAGAATTCGTAGCCCTTCCCTATGGGACAAGCACCGAAGTAACGGTCCCAAAAAAGACTTGCGGTACAAAATTCGACCCCGCAACTGGTAACTTACAGACTTTAATTGTATCTTTCTTGCCTCCTTAGAATTTGTGGGTAATGCCTTATCTTGAAAATATTGATGGACTGGGATTCTCCAATCTTCTTCATGAAAATCACCTTCCATTTCTCGTGGAAGATTTGCATCATCTTGAATAGTTGCATCCTCAATGTCTTCCCCAATGTCCTCTTCCATATTTTCGACTGTCTTTAATTTAATTGAAGGTTCATATATCTGCCCAATTTTTATAGCTGATACATTCAGATCCTTTATCATTGAAGAAATGAATGCTAGTGCGTCAGCATGGCGATTCTTGTCCCTTGACAAATGCTAAAAAATTATATTTGGAATTTGAAGTGCAAGCTTTTGTACAAGATTTTTGTATTCTGCCAAATCTTCATCGAGTGCCTGGTATTTTAGTTCAACCTGTCGAATTATCAATTGTGAGTCGCTTGTGAGTCGGACATTGCTGATTCCTAACTCAATAACGAGTCTGAGGGCATGAACCACAACTTTATATTCTACTATATTTTTTGTACGCTCATCAAACTCGAGTCGGAAAGAATGTATCATTCGATCCCCTTGGGCGCTGTGATTACTATGCCAATTTCCGCACCATCCTTGTTTCGGGACCCATCAACAAAGACTTCCCATCTTTGGGGATTTGCTGTACTCAAAATATCTTGAGGATCCTCATTTTCAAATCCTGGCAACCTTGAGTACAAATATGATAAAAAAGTGAACAACTATAATTATGAAAATTAAATAATAACATATGTAATTTAGTTGGTTTCATCAATCGGTCGAACCTTGAATT
This sequence comes from Papaver californicum, assembly GCA_023531435.1. Classification (NCBI taxonomy): domain Eukaryota; kingdom Viridiplantae; phylum Streptophyta; class Magnoliopsida; order Ranunculales; family Papaveraceae; genus Papaver; species Papaver californicum. The sequence continues at coordinate 125,932 of JAJJMC010004981.1, forward strand.
TCGTAGTCGTCTTCTGTCGGGAAATCCGTAAGGAAATCATCCAGAAATTGCGACTTTTGTGCAGTTTACAATTCAAAAATTATGTTGAATTGTTCTATCTGTGCGTTCCACTTTGCTATCCTTCCGATTTTTCCTGTATTTTTCAATACTGACTCCAGTGGCGCTTTGCTCGGAACGCGCACATAGTGTGTCAAAAAGTAGGTACGTAATTTTTGGGTAACAAAGACCAATGCTAAGATGAGTTGTTCAATTTTTGTATAATTTTTCTCTGCGGGATTCAAGGTCTTACTAATGCAATACACAGGTTTCTCAATCTTTTCATTAGTCCGTACTAACACCGCACTTACTGCATCTTCTGTTGCCACAATATATAAAGCCAGAATTTCTTCAGGTTTTGGTTTCTGCAATGCCGGTAACGTGGCAAGATAAATTTTGATATTCTGGAAGGCTTGTTCACATTTTTCATTCCATTCGAATTTATTTTTCTTTTTTAGAATATCAAAAAAGGGCTTGCATATTTCCGATGATCTTGCAATGAACCTGCTGAGCGCATCCAAACATCCATTTAATTTATGTACACTTTTAATGCTTTTTGGCGATGGCATGTCCACTATCGCTTGAATATTTGCAGGATCAACTTCAATTCTTTTTTTAGTGACCAAATATCCCAGAAACTTTCTTGATGTGACGCCGAAGATGCACTTTTCTGGATTGACCTTCATTCTGTATTCTCGCAATGCCTTAAATATCTCTTTAAAATCTTGTAGATGATTTGCGGATAATTTACTTTTTACTAACATGTCGTCTACATATACCTCTAAAGTTCGTCCGATCCAGGGCTTAAAAATTGCGTCGACTAAACGCTGATATGTTGCTCCCGCATTTCTCAATCCAAACGGTATTCTGGTATAACAATATAAACCTCGAGGAGTAAAGAAAGCAGTGTGCTCTTGATCTTCTTCAGCAAGTGCAATTTGATTATATCCGGATTGTCCATCCATAAAAGATAAAGCCTCATGACCTTCAACTGCATCTACCAACTGATCAATGTTGGGAAGTGGATAGTTATCTTTTGGGCACGCTTTATTTAGATTGGTGAAGTCTATGCAAATCCTTACTCCGCCATTCTTCTTTGGTACGATTACCATGTTGGAAATCCACGTCGGATACCGTACCTCGCGGATGAATCCTGCATTCATGAGTTTTGCTAATTCCTTTTCTACGGGATCATGATACTCTGGAGCAACTTTGCGTATACGCTGTCGAAAAGGTGTTGCTTCGGGACGTATACGTTACTCATGTTGTACAATGTTTGGGTCTATTCCCGGCATGTCCTCCATTTTCCACGCAAATATGTCCACAAAATCTTGAAGTAGGGTGATCAACTTTTGTTCTTTATCTATTTACATCATCGTTCCAATCTTTATCAATTTGGGAAATTCTTCCATTCCTATATTAACAAGTTTGGTTTCCTCAATTGAAGTGAAGGTTGGTTTGGGAACTCCTAAGAATGTTGGAGTTCCTTTTGATTGCTATAATGGTGGATTATCTGAATGATCTTTTGATGCATTTTCTTTTCCTTTACTTCCTTATCCTACTTCATTTATGGTTTTTCTTTCCACACCCAGATTCAAGTACCGGTCTATTGCTTCCTCTTTTGCCTTTGTCTTACGCTCTTTTTTCTTGTTTTGTTGTTGCTGTTCCCGCTCTTCATTCATGCGAACTTCGGCTAGAATGCAAGATTTGGCCTCATCTTAATCTCCTCTTATCTCCATTTCCCATCGTGGGGTTGGGAACCGCAAATACTGGTGGTAAGTTGAAATTACACCCTTCAATTGATGTACCATCGCCTCAATAATGGCATTGTAAGGGGATGGGGCTTCTACTGCACTGAATTTTGTCATAATGCTTATTGGTCCCGCCACAACATCTAACTCAATTTCTCCCTTCGGTTTTGATGCTAAACCATTGAATTTTTCTTACGTTCCATCCGGATACTGGTAATGTGAGGACCAACGGGTCATTATGCATTTCTACCTCTTGATCAACTTCATCCGCAGTGAAGGTTAACGGAGATGCCATCCAATCTTCCCATGATTCTGTAACTCTTCCTGAAACTTTAAAAATTTCATGATTGCGAACTCTTTTGCGCAGTTTCTCATTAATTGTTGCATTGACATTCGACTGGTTTGATTCGGAAAAAGAAATCATATTGATAGTTTGGTTGTTGTGTGGGATGTTAACAACTTTCCCTTTATCAAGCTTTGATGATGGAACGGGCAATTGAATGAATTCTTTTAACTCCCCTGCGTCAATCATCCTTTGCACGAGAGAAATTAAATTTCTGCATCGGTCAGTTGAATGCCCCCGATAGCAATGATACTCACAATATTCTTTCGAGCTCTGAGTGTGCTCTGGCTGTCGCTCCTTTGTTGGTGGCCATTGAAAGTCCGGTCTATTCTTTATCACCTTTAAGATTTCAGAATATGAAATGAGATTTTTGTGAATACTCGCTCCTAAAATTCTTGTAAAAACTTTTTCCTTCCATCTGTCCTAGGACGTTTCGGGTCACTATTTTTGGCTTTATTTGCAAATCTCTTTCCTAATCCGGATGATGGATCTATTGAATTGGTTCTTCTTGCACTTTCTTGCTGCTGTGATATTATCCTCGGACATTGCTTCTGAATATCTTGTAATCTCGCACATGTCTCGATAATTTCTCTGAGACGCCCCTCACTTTTTGGGTTGATGTTATGAATATCAACAAAAAGCTGGCTTTTTCGATCAGCTATTCCCCATTTGTAATTATTGATGGCAGCATCCGGTGTAACATCTCTGATTGCCTGAAAGATCGCATGCCAGCGATCTGTATAGTCACGAATAGATTCTTCTGGCCAAGAGGCGAGGGAATACAATCTGTCCAACCCCGAGTCAGCGGGTCTGTTGTACATGTACGCCTCCAAAAAATTTCGAACTAATTGTGCATATGAATGAATAGAACCTTCTTGCAAATTATCGTACCATGGAAACACCATCCCCTTCAAACTTGACGGGAAATATTGACACATGACAGCGTCATTTTGCTGCCACCGTGCCATAATTCGGTTGTAATACTTTAAATGTGGGGTCGGGTCTCTGGTACCATCGTAACATTCAAAAGCAGGGGGGCCACATTCTCGAGGCATTGGTGCAAACGCCAAATGTGGTGCCAATTGTGTTCTCTTGGCTTCCTTTAACACTTCCTCTATTCATCCACCTTCTTTGTTTTTTATTTTTTTTTCTTCCCTCATTTGATCCATAGCCTCAAAACATTTTTGCCACTGATCGTGCTGTAAACCTGAGTCTCCCCGATTCAACCTGTCTTGTACAGGCTGCAGAGACGCGGATCCCATACCATTATTTGATCTTGATTGTTTCTTGCTCTTCTGCCCGCAGGTCTTCTAGAGCTTGCTTCTTGACCCCGTGTTCTTGTGGTAGCTGGTCCCGCTCCTCGCTGGATCGTTTCTTTTAATGTTTGATTTTCTCTGGTCAATCATGCGATCTGTTCAGCACAAACCCGTTGCTCCCTGCGAATCCTATTCATATCCTCCATTAAATTTTGCAAGTGGACAATAGTGTTTTGTGTATTCTCATGAGGTGGAGAATGATCACGGGCAATATTATTTTGTGTATTCTCCTGAGGTGGAGAATGATCTTCTGAATTACTTTGCTGACTCTCTGGATTATCTACTACTTCTATTTGTTGTAGAATCCCTCTTGTGTTGCTCCCTTGATTTCTGGAATCTGCGTCTTGTGACATGTTTTCTACTAGTTTGTCTCAAAAACTTTTTCGTTCAACGAAAATATAGGTCATTCAAACTAATTTGAAAAAAAGAGATCAAACAAATTGAGTAACTTTCTCATTTTCCTCAAATCTAAACAAATTCATGCAAAAATGAGGTAACATGAAATTCTGAAGTCGAAATTTTTTCTTATTCATCGATACTCTTTGCAGAAATCAAAGATTTTGTATAAATCAAAAAATTAATGATTATGATGAAATGACTTAGTAAAATCCTATGTGCCTAATGTTTATAACTTTTAAGTACTATGCCTTTTACAACAAATCTCTTTATCATAACAAGATTTTATTCACCTTTTAAATACAATATCAAACCGATTCCGAAAATCACTTAAAAAGTTTCTTATAAAGAGGTTTAACTATTGATAAAGACTCATTTGAATTTAATCAACCCATTTTTCTGTTGGTGAAAATCATTTTTTTGAACTTAAATTCGTTGTATCAAAACTTCTTATTTGAAAGATGAAAATAATAAGAAAAAACTTTTTTTCTATAAAAGGTAGGATAAATCCTTTACACTCCCTGTTTTTAGCGTCAAATTGTGATAGCTAAAAACCTCAGTTTAAGACTCACAACCAAAGATACTTATAAAAGAAAGAAAGATGTTTCTTTATCTTACGTTATGTTACACAATATCATGGAGATGCATATTCAACCAAAGAAACAAAGAGTAAAAAGATTCTTAGGTTGCACATGGCATAACATATGGATTCATATCTCATCCAAGACAAATACTTAATTCAGTCGCTTTTAATTCAAAATAAATACTAAAGGAAAAGAAGTTTAAACTCTCAATTATTATAAAAAAGTCATCCCTAAATAAATCTAAAACACATGATTCACAACTTAGAAAATTATATAACTCCATACCTATGCTCTTTATTCTTTCTAATTCCTCTTCTTCAGTTTTTTTTTTCTTCAGATTTTTTCCAACCCTTATTCTTGTGAATGATCTCTCATATTTATAGATTATTCAATAGGCCCCGCCCGTTAACCTTTCTGCCTGTCCATTTTATTTGATGAGTCATGTTATCCCACACAGATCTGTTAATTTGTTACTTATCATCTCGTTACCTTCCTGCGGTCTGATGCTTATTGTCACGTTGCCTACTTGCGTTCTACTTATTCTATTGTTATCTTTAGATTATGATTATTGCATGTCTGACAGGCAGCTTCTTACCGGTGAATCGTCATGCTTTAATCTTCTTTTCCCGTAGCTTTGTACAGTTGACACGTATTTCTCGTGAATCGACGTTCATCATTATTCTTTTATGAGTCATACTTTTCCCGTTCCCCTGTGTCGATCATGCAGTTAAAGTTACTTGGTTAATTAATGCCCCCTACTTTCCCGTTCCATACGGATTTATTGCTCCTTATTTTGATCAGAGCATCAAACTTTCCCGTTCCATACGCATTTATTGCTCCTTATTTTGATCAGAGCACCAAACTTTCCCGCAACCTACGTGTTGCTCATGCAGCGGTACTGTCAGTCTTTACAGCTGTCAACTTTTCAGATTTCCCCATAAAGTTTTGTTCGGGTGTATTTCATCTTACTTTAATTTATTACTTCTCTTTTTAATCCTCAGACACGTGTCATCTCGACTTTATTCCCTCACAAACACATTGGATGTTCCCTTAACTCTCAATCAAAGGTGCAAGCAGAGAGTCGGCAAAAGTTTGAGGAAATTCAAACCAGAAACACTTAAGGTAGACCTTGGTGCGGGCCAATAATAATATCTAGCCGCTTATGGTCGGATCCTACCCACATTTTAACTGACCCGATCCATATTAATCGAGTGGTACAGAGACATTAGTCTACATTTGGACTAGTCCCTGAACTATCCACAGTGGCTTCCCATTTAAACCTAAGGGACAACCACATAATCAGTGCATCATCCATCCTCAATGTCCCCACACGTTGGTAACATATGAAACTGTCATTGATATTTTAAAATGAGTAGTGATATATTATTGTTCACTAAAATGAGGAAAAAAGTTTAGTTAATTTAGGGTCTACGAGAATTATTTTGATCATATTTAATTTTATGTCCATCCATATTAATGGATAAAAAATTTAAGTTTACGTAAAATACTAAATTCACCTCTATAAAAATCTAATATTACAAATTAAAATAAAAATAATTATTATAACCTATTTTTTATTTCTATTTCAATCAAACGACTCTTTTTTTTTTCTTCTTCTTCTTCTTCTCTTTTCTCCCTTTTCTTCTTCATTTAAAACCAAAATATCATCGACAATCGACAATTCAAAAAATGATTAATCGTTTGATTTTTCTATAAAACAAAAATGGCAAGACGTATGAAGCATCACAGTAGAGGAGCAACTCTACCTAGTGGAAGCAATCCAGGAATTGCAGAAACAATTAAACATAAATCGAAAAACAAAATGGTTACGGAGGAGGAAGACGAAGAAACTCTTAGTTCGATACAGCAAATAGCTTGAATCAAGTACTTTTCTATCATCCCATCACTCTAAATTAGGCTTTAATCACATACCAACACTCAAAAATTGAAAATTTTGATTTGTGGGTTTTCTGTAAAAACTAAAATCGTTGGATGTTCATGTCAACATCCAACGATTCCATTTTGAATCGTTTGATGTTCATGCCTCCGTCGAGCGATTCTTGTGCAACTGTAAAATTAGGAAATATCGACTAGAATCGTTGGATGTGGACATGAACATCGAACGATTTTTTGTAGAGAAGAAACTGAAGATTTCTCAGAATCGTTGGATATGAATATTCCTATCAAACGATTCTAAGTCGAGAAGAAATTGAACATTTCTCAGAATCGTTGGATGCGGACATCCCCATCGAACGATTCTCGGTCAAGAAAACTCCAGTGTTTCTGTTGGTTTTTTAGCCTAGAATCGTTGGATATGAAAACCAACACAAAATGATTCTAGAATGTACAATATTAGGAACCGTTGGATATGTGTGTATCGTGTTGGCCGATTCTAGTTTTGGAATTTCTAAATCCCCCTGAATTCGATTGTTGATTATTGTATGTTGTCGTACTCCTTAGGGATAAGGGAAAGGCTACCAAAGGGGAAAAGAAAGCTAATAAAAAACATGATCTTGCTTCTCTTGAGAGCTTAGAACCTCGTCGAAAGGATAGTAAGAACTTAACGACTAGACACCATAGGGGTTCGGCGGGCAAAAAAAAGACTTTTCTTCTTCTGGTACAGATGCTGATAGAGTTCTACGTGAAGAGGAAAGTGATAAGGAAGATAGCGAGAGTCATAACGGAGAAGAACGAGGAGGTGGAGGACCACCACGACAACCACAAGAACAAGAAGAAGATAAAGATGCATCGCTAGGAAGGAAGAAGAATAGAGCATACTTGCCAATGGCTTCGATGTTGTTAAGTCGCGGTTCTGATGATCCTATTCATGGGTTACCGGGTGACGGAGGAAAGTTGATATGGGGTTACGAGCACAATTGGACTGTTAAGATCTATGTAACCATGGTAATTATCTCAACCTTATCGTATATATCGTGTACCTTTATTTAAGCTTAATGCACTTTCTAATTTATCGTTATTTTTCATTTAGGATCACACCGATGTCGTGCGCCTTCCAAAACACCAATCGTCATCCAGCAAAATGGAGTTAAGGTCACTGGATGGAGAAGCACCCGAAGTCAAACGGATAGTCAAAGGAACGTGGTTGATGTATGGAGTGAATAACTCCAAGGTTTGGTATGACAATCCCCTTGTTTCTTCCTTCCTCGAAACATATTAAGCGGAGACGAATACTTTTCATCTTTCGTTTGGGAAAATGAAAATAACCCCAAACAATGTGCAGTTGATCACGAGTCTCAGCATTGAAGGTAAAACCGTGAGGGGACCCAACTACCAAAATGAGGTAGATTGGAAGGACATCTACGAGTTCACCTCTAAGGTGTTTGGTTGGGATGTGGAAAAGACCACGGAGGATATGACGGTAGTGAAAGAGAAAAAGAAGAGAATTTTCCATCTCAACCACCTTAGGGATGAGTTCTCAGGAACATTGCATCTTCATGGAAATGGTGTGATGACACCGCATCTTGTCACTGCTACCGCCACTGCATATATTCTCTACATCCTGGGATCTGTTATCTTCCCAGATGTTTCCGGTTCTCGGGTGAACGCCAACTACATCCAGTTAGTGGAACCATTGGAGAAAGTCAGCGAGTACTCTTAGGGAAGTTCTTGCTTCGCATACATGTTGAACGAGATGAGAAAGTGCACCAGGTATACAGGACACAAATAGGAAAGAATGTTTATCTTCTCCAGGCAATTCAAGGGGTGTAGTTATGGAACTTTGTTTGTCTTACTATTCCTATTCTCACCTATATTCCTACGTTGATGCAGGTGTAGGTATACTTGTACTTCTCAAAGTTTTCTAAGAGGGCCGGTGAGATTGGGAATTGGGAAAAATAATTTTTTGGAAACAAATACCCCTTCAACGACAAGACGAAGAATCAGGAGAAGGACCTTCTTGAGCTGAGGCGGCGACTGGACAACTTGACGATGACAAATTTTGTCTTTAACCCTTACAAGGAAGATTTTGCGGAAGGAAAGATGGTTGGGTTCCCAGAAAAACTTTACCATGAATCTTTTTTTTTCACACAGAGGCTATGTAATATACAACTCTACAACAGTTGCGAGGCAATGTGGTGTTGTGCAGAAGATCCCTGATGCATTCAAATTCAAATTTAACATGGTGAAATATATTTCCCTTGAGAACGATAATGAGGTTGTCCACAGTTTTTTACCAACTCAAATTATTTGGGAGAATATGTCGGCTAACGTATGCGGAATGGGTAGGCATGTTGACTTTGGTGCTAAAGTCATCCCGGCATATATGCCGTGGTACCTCAACGTTTCTTACACTCGTGTGATACAAATATACGAGAGTCCTTCATCAAGGACCGGGATAAAGCTCTCGATGTTCTGGTACGTGTTGTGGTCTCTTATGGTATGTTAAGAGGGTTAAGAATGAGTTGTAACTTGTTTGTTGTTTGAAATGAAAACAGAGAAGACGAATCACGTATATGATCAACAAAGCAAAAATGTACATCGGGAGAGGAGAACATGTTATGGCGAATCAGGCGAAGATTGAAGAATACCGGTCCCTGGAAGACGAACAAGAAGGTACTAGGCTTGGGAAAGCGGGGGAGCCGGTGCCAACAAGAAAACCAAGAGTGAGAAAGGGTACTCGGGGTGAATCAAGCAGTGGACAAGGAATAGATGACCAACAAGGACCTTTCAAACGAGGTCGAAATGGTCGTGGGGAAACGAAATATGAAGGATAAACAATGGATGTTCACGGAAGGCGGTGGTGTGGTTGAATGCATGCTTTCTTATTTTTCAAATTTATCTCTTTTACTTTGGATAATTATGTCTTTAATTTATTTTTATTGATTGTATTTAAATATATAGATAACTAGTTTATGAAAAAACAAATTCAGTTGGTTTTAAAATTATTATGTTGTCTATGATACGACAAAACTATAATGGTTTGGGATGTTTTTACTGTTAAAATCGTTCGACGTGGATAAATATAGCTGGCTTGTAATGACTAAAATCTCGAGCAACACGAACAAATGAAGGCTTAGCTACCCTGTACAAATCCATGTCATTATTTTCATGGGAAATGAGTTGAATCGGGAGGTTGTTGGGCTCTTTATTGGAAGATCAAGCCAATCTGTGTCCACTAGATTGCTCAATCTTTCTCCGCCCTTCATCATACTCTCTTGGCTGAGTCATGTCCGAATTGTGTTCTTGAAGATTCTTTGCGAGGGATTGCTCGAGTCCCAACACGTCATAATCTCTATCTCGAACCGCATGATATCGTTTGGACCTTTTACTAGGGCCGGAGTCTCGATTTTTGGGGTAAAATTGTTGGGATATATGTTTAAAACAATTTTCTCTTGGAATTATATCAACATATAATCTCTAGTCTAGTGGTAAAAGATTTTGGGCATTGTAAGGTAGGTCACAAGTTCAAGCCTTGTAAGGTAGGTCACAAGTTCAAGCCTCCTCCCCTACTAATTGGGACATTAGTCCGGGAGCGGGGTCTTGGGAGGTCTCTTGAAATTCAATTTTTGCTCATTTAAGAATATTTTTCAAATACGTTTTTATTACCACTAATTATATATTTATTTGTACTAATTATGGTATAAATTTTATATACGTTTTTTGACTGTTGTGAGTGTTTTATGGTAGTAATATATTTTCCATTAATTCTCCATTAATACGAAATTAAGTTTTGGGTAATAAAAAAAAACAGATTTTGGAGAAAAACAAAATAAGAGTTTTCGTTTTTGTTAACTGTGAAAAAGAGATTAGGTTCTGAGCAAGATTAGAAAGAGTGGAGTGTTCAATCTCTCATTGCACACAATGAGAGATTGACAGAGAGTTTTCTTCTCGGCTGTTTTATCCTTGGGACGTTGTGACGAAGAAAGAACTGCTTGTACAAACTCAAGGTAGAGCCACAAAACGTCTTAAAGAGAGCGATCTGGTCGTGACTCAACCTTCACTATTTTTATGCTTAATCTTTGTTTTATAGATGTGAAATCAGCAATTGTTCCAACAAGAATTACCTCCAGCATGCAATCTGCGTGCCACACCTTTGAGACACATCTTTACACCTTTGAGACACATCTTTTCCCCGGTGGAGCTTGTACGATGATTTCATGAACTATGCTGAGGAGTATTTGCCAACGAAGTTTGGGAATATTGAGTTCTGAAATGAGCATCCGAATTTCCTGTGTGTCCACCTCCTCTTCCTCCACTTTCAGCTGCATCATGAGAAAAATCAATTCTTGAATTCGTGGCAATAGGTGCCACTGTTCCCCCAATAATCTCTGGTACTTGGGTCACCATTGCTTGATCTAGTGTTGAACTTCCATCGTTATCAAATCTTCCACAAACCATGTTTCCATTAAGGACCTTGGTAAGTTGTGTGAAAACATGTTCTGACTCTCCTGCCAGTCCTCCATTTGATCCTCCTCTTATGGAAATAATACATGTACTTCTGGTTACTCCTCCATGACCTTTAGTATTATATATGATTAGAAGAAGAAGTGTCTGGAGGTTGTGAATGAAAAGAATAAGTTCCGGTTTTGGTGAAGTTAAGAGTATTACTAGGTTGACCATTAACAGGGATTGTGCATGGAGGTTACTTACACTAAGAGCTAAGACCGTCGGTAAGACCTTCCTGTTATTGCTCCACCTCACCACGAAACCTTTCTATGGAAAATTCTGGAACTTGAATCCAAGTAATTAGACGTTTAAAAGCAGCATTAAAAGGTTTGAATTCTGGAGACCCTCGTTGTAAAGATAAAAAATGACCTATAATAAACCAGGGTCCCTGATAAACCACTTTTTCCATATCATCTAGCTCTGAAAATTTAAATAAGAAAAAATCTTTTCCCAAGTCAAGAAGTTGAAGATTGCCTGTTGGTTTCCGAAGTTGATAAGATTTATCATGCATAAACTTAAAACCCACCGGACGTACCTTGACCGACTGATGTTGACCATTGACTTTGACTATTGGTGCTGACTGGATGGTAGGCTTGGCTGGTAGACTGGCGGAATACCCACTGGACTTATTTGGCGAAACTGGACCGGTGACATCGATCGTCTGGAGAAACTGATTCGATGACAGTTTCCAACAAAATTGGTGCGATGGTAGTTTCTGACGAAACAAAATCCAGTGGCACATATCCTACGACGGTTTTCTGTAAAACAGGTCTAGCGACTGTTTTTCAACAAAACAAGTTCGAATACTGTTTTCCGGCGAACCTAAACTGACGACCGTTTTCAGCAAAACAGGTCCGATGACAACTCCAAAGAATCAGGTTCGGCGGTTGTTTTTCCAATAAAATAGATTTAGCGGTAGTTTCTATCAAAATTGGGCTGACAGATTGGCCTGGATGAAAAGCACGGATAACGGTCCATATAACAATTTAGTCCAAACTATGGTAATTTTACATAAGATACACATAACAAGACGTCCATTTAAACCCTAAATTAAAGAATGATGAACCTTTTTGAAAAAGGATGGGTCTTATATTAAATGTCATGGACAACGCGTAAACGAAATATTTGTTTATATAAAAAATCGATATAAACTAAGCATTTTTATAGTTGTTAACGAGTCATCACAGTTGTCATTGAACGCTGTTAAGCTAAGAAAACCCACATCTATTATGCTAATTCAGTTTCTTTTGGTTTATGATAATGAAAACTCAATTTCCTATAGATAGAGACTTACGAAAATTAAGTTTTCGTTCAATTATTTTTTAGATATGATATTTCAGATTTTTAATAAATAAACAGAAAAAAATAGAATTTGTGAGCAGATAAGTTAAAAATTGAAGATAGAAACCGAGTTTCCATAAATTATGATGATAACTGAGTTTTCACACATTATAAAAACTCAGTTTTCTACAGACATCCTTTGGCTATGAAATGGTGAATATCTTCATCTCTCATTAGGTAAAAAGATATGTTTCTCAGAAAATAAAAATTGGACGTATATACATATTAAGCATAAAAAAATTACTCTATAAACAAGTTATTCCATATCCAACAATCATAAGTAGCGGAAGTTTCCAAAATAATTATTGGTTTTGGGTAATGACCCTTATATTGACCGACTCAATAAACAAGTTATCCCTATCACACTCAATGCATGAAGTCAAAACTATTTGTCATTCATGTGATGCCCCTATCCTGGTTTTGCTTTAATATGTCACTGGCATCTTTCTAGGTTGGTTTTTCGTAAATACATTCGACCAAAATGATTAGTTATAGTTTCACAAAAAATTAAAGATACTTGTATATATGAAGTTGTTTTGCCCATATGAAGATACTCATCATTAGAATCCGCTGGACGATGTAACCTTTTGTTACGGACTATGACCTCTAATATTCAATGCATCAAACTGATAATTAAATTCAAGTTATACTTGACAAAGTTCTTTAGTAATCTTTATCGGTAAGTGTCAGAGCATGCAAAATCGACGTTGGAAATATTGATCAGAGAATACACAATTGACATAATCGTGCATCAGCTTCTGGTGGAAATCATCTCACCTCCGAAACGCATATCTTCTTGTGAATAATTCTCTTGGCTCGACATCTCTTGGTATCTGCCTCGATGAATGTGCCAATATCATAGTGTTGGTAAGTTCTCTATCATCCGACTCATCATACAGTTGTTGCAGCAACTAGACAAAATTTTATTGTTGTGATTTAAACCGATACATAATAATTTTAACCTCTTTATCATAAGAATTCATCGACTTTGAAATTAAAAGTAAAATAATAAATAAAAAAAATATTTGTAAAAAGGAAGAAAGTACGAAATTTGTGTAAAGAGTGGTGTGAGTTAAATGTAATTGTTGGTGTATGTATAATGATGGAAAATTTGACCGTTACTTGAGAGTAGGGGTTAGCGATCGATTATCTATCGAGTGGTGACTTGGTCGCCAGTGACAAACACCAAATTACTCGATAGAAACTATGCCGCTTACTACATTTCCCACAGTAACACAACTAATGTTTTCTGCCACTTGTCATAATAAACTAGCCTATGATACATAGGACTTGACCTGAACCTTATGAATTAGAGGTGTTTATCTTTTACTTTATATTTAGGAAATTATAATCCTATATCAAAATTTTATATCTCAGCTATAATTAGTGTCATATATGAAACATACATTTACCATTAGAAAGCTCTAACCTCAGCCTCAAATTATGAAAGTCAAAGCCCTATTAATAAGTTTTTTTTTTTAATTTTCTTTAGAACTGAAAAAGAGGAAAGCTCTAACCTCAACCTCAAATTATGAAAGTCAAAGCCCTATTAATAAGTTCTATTTTTAATTTTCTTTAGAACTGAAAAAGAGTACAGTGTAAAATGGGAGGAAAATGTCTAATTTGTTCGAGAAATGTGATTTAACTTTCACAGTTACAGAGATGTCATAAGAAAAGAGTTTGTAACAAATAAAAAATTACTGACATACCTGCTTAAAATATGGAAAAATTAGGAATATATCCCGTAATTATACTTTCCATTTGGGGATCCGTTCTTTAACGAAAAAAATTAAGAGATATGTCCCAGACAGTTAATTAAAAGTTAAGTGCAGACGTGCGAGACCACACATGCCAAATTGGGACAATAATGCCCCTGCCTTATAATTTTGAACAAGTCCTAAATTTGTAGATTGTCGACACGTGTCATATACGATCCAATGACCAATAAAATTTGGAAAATTTAAAAATGTAAAAAACACATATATTTTCAAATTTACCATATTACCCCTTAATTTTAAAAAAATGACAAACTCTTACACAACTTTCATCTATCTTTTAGCAACCCACTTTAAGGTCTATCTATTTTTACACTTCACTTACTACAATGGATAGACCTTAAAGTTGGTTGCTAAAAGATAGATGAAAGTTGTGTAAGAGTTTGTCATTTTTTTTAAATTAAGGGGTAATAAGTTAAATTCGAAAATATATAGATTTTTATATTTCCAAATTTTCCAAATTTTATTGACCGTTGGATCGTATATGACACGTGTCGACAATCTACAAATTTGGGACTTGTGAGAATCAAAATTATAAAACAAGGGTATTATTGTCCCAATTTGACATGTGTGGTCTCGCACATGTGCATTTAACTGTTAAATTAACTGTCTGGGACATATCTCTTAATTTTTTTCGTTAAAGGACGGATCCTCAAATGGAGGGTATAATTTGGGACATATTCCCAATTATCCCTTAAAATATCTATCGTTTGGCATCTAATTAATGTTGCAAATTGATGTTTGCAAATCTTGCATTTATTGATATGCAAGAAGAGTGCTGACTGCTGAACGCCTACTAGGAATACAAGTTTCTCTCGTTCGAGAACTGTTCTCTATCCTTGTTTCTTCTAGTTCTAGAGTTTTCAAGTGAATTATGCGACATTACACATTGTCTTCCGAATTGAAATTTGATATAGTTTTCTAAGCGAATGGAGAAGCTTGGGTCTAGGGAGAGGTTATGTAAATGTTACTTGGTAGGAATATTACGCTCAAGGGGAAAAGGATCATCGATACTCTATGGATTATGTGGAGCTTCAATACTCCTTTTTGCAGCTATTGTTTTCTTGTTCCCAGTTATTTCTCCATCGATTATAACTCCCATGCTAAAAAATATTCTGAAGGGAATTCACACAGAATTTCCTTTTTTACGTGTGCATGGTTATTCTCGTACTTATGGTGATTGCAATATTTTTGAAGGTGAATGGGTAAGGGTTAATGATCGAAAACCATATTACCTTCCTGGTTCATGCCCATTTATCGAAGTACCAAGTAATTTCGATTATTACAAGAATGGGAAAACTGATGATGCATATCTAAAATGGCAATGGAAATGGCAGTCGCACCCAACAAATGCAGGGTGTAATAATGTTCCAAGGTATGTACAATCTGTCCAATAGTGTAGTCATATATAGCTGACTTTCATTCGTCTTAATTGACATTCGGATAATCTCATAGTTCTTACTAAATGTAGGTCTAGTCGAACAATAAATGTGAGTGTTTAAAAAGTTCGGATTGTGTTTCCATTCTTGCAGCACTCTCAATGCAACAACTGATTTTCTAGAGAGGTTGAGAGGAAAAAAAGTAGCTTTTGCAGGGGATTCTATGAACAGAAATATGTTTGAATCTTTAGCATGTATCCTTTGGAATGCCGTTTCAGATAAGAGCCAAGTTTTCTGGCTTGGAAATGTAGAAAACAACATTAGAGAACAAATGTCAGTGAAATATGAGGCAAGTTCTGTTCGGTTTAACTTGTATTGAGTTAAGTTGTAAGTTCGACTTTCTAATTACACATCTTCTTCTTATTAGGACTACAACTGTACCATAGGATTAGTGTGGTCTCCATTTCTAGTTTATGAAACACAACCCCAGAATCAGGTACCGGAGATGTTGAGATTAGACATGATTGACTTACGTGCATCCATATTCTATCGTGAAGCTGATATTGTAATATTTGATTCATGGCATTGGTGGGTTAGAAATAAAGTTCATAATAGGTGAGTGAAGCAACGAAAGACATAATAGAGAACATCTTTTCTTCATCCTTTTAAATGGTAAAACTCGTATATATGTGCCTTGTAAAAGTTGTGACATCAAAATTGCAGGACAAACTATTTTCAAGAAGGTGATTATTTGTACCCGAAAATGGGAATTAGGGACGCATATAAGAAAGCTCTCACTACTTGGAGGCGATGGATTGACGAGAATATCAACTCTAACAGAACTCAAGTTGTTTTTAGAGGCCATTCAGTTAGTCATTTTCGGTAAGTTATGCATAGGGATTCAATAATCGCGCATTTAACAAACTAATTTCAATTTGTACTGTTCTAATAGTGTACCCGTACTCAACTCGTATCCTTCTTGTGCAGTAGAGGTGGAAAATGCAACAGAGAAACGGTACCGATCATGAGCAACGAAACATATAGAGAGAAGAATCCTCCAAGGGTGAAAATACTAGAAGAAACATTACGACGTATGAAAACTCCTGTTATATATCTGAATATTACTAAACAAACTTATTATCGAGCAGACGGACATCCTGCACTGTATACGATGTTTTATAATGGAAGCATCGCTAAAGATGCAATGAAACAGGATTGCGGTCATTGGTGCTTACCTGGTGTACCAGATACATGGAATGAATTGTTGTATATTTCTCTCTTGAAGGCCGGCAAAGGATCTTTTGCCTGGTGAAAGTGTATCCTACGATGGTTTTCTGTGAAACAGGTCCGACGACTGTTTTTCGACACAACAAGTTCGAATATTGTTTTCCGGCGAACATGAACTAACGACCGCTTTCAGCGAAACAGGTCCTATGGCAACTCCAAGGAATCAGGTTCGGTGGTTGTTTTCTAATGAAACAGATTTAGCGGTAGTTTCTATCAAAATAGGGCTGACAGATTGGCCTGGATGACTGAATGACAGGCACGGATGGCGGTCCAGATAACAGTTTAGCCCAAACTGTGGTAATTTTACATAAGATACACATAACAAGAAATCCATTTAAACCCTAAATTAAAGAATGATGAACCTTTTTGAAAAAGTATGAGTCTTATATTAAATGTCATGGGCAACGCGTAAATGAAAAAAACAATTATATAAAAAACCGGT
The DNA here is from genome assembly GCA_023531435.1 of Papaver californicum. Lineage (NCBI taxonomy): Eukaryota > Viridiplantae > Streptophyta > Magnoliopsida > Ranunculales > Papaveraceae > Papaver > Papaver californicum. The sequence continues at coordinate 142,987 of JAJJMC010004981.1, forward strand.
ATATACTTAGCATTTTTATACATGTTAATAAGTCCAGTTGTCATTGAACAAACAATTTTTGCTTGCAGTATCTAAGTGGACCAATAAACGCTTCTCTGTTAAGCTAAGAAAAACCCAAATATTACGGTAATTCAGTTTCTCTTGGCTTATGGTAATGGAAAATCAGTTACCTATAAATAACGATTTACAAAAATTAAGTTTTCGTCCAATTGTTTTTTAGTTCCGATATTTCAGATTTTTAAAAAATACATAGGAAAAATAAAATTTGTGAGCAGATAAGTTAAGAATTGAAGATAGAAACTGAGTTTCCATAAATTAAGTTCTTAAAACTGAGTTTTCACACATTATAAAAACATAGTTTTCGACGGACATCCTTTGGTTATTAAGCGGTGAATATCTCCATCTCTCATTAGTTAAGACTTAGCTTTTGGCTATATCATAGTTAAAAAATACTATCTCTGTTTTAAAAAGATATATTTGTCAAAAAAAGAAAATCGGACGTATATATATACTAAATATAAAAAAATTACTCTATTAATATGCATGTAGCACATCATTTGATCATTCATCGTCTTTTATTGTAGAATGGGGTGATGGTGCGTGAAAAACTGGGCTGAAATCATAACAAGGTAGCAATAAGGAGCATAACCAATAAATCTTTCTTAAAAGAGCAAGAAACGGAACATAAAATGTAAAATCATATGAAACAAACCAAAAAAAAGAGTAGAAACACATTCTTTGTTTGTCTTACAAAGTCGCCAAAGGAACACATTCTTTGTTTGTCTTACTAATTCACACACAACAAAATACACTGACTGAATCAAACGTGCAAGCCATAGAGCAAACATTCATCACCTCACGGACAACACAATCACTTGACTCTTCTCTATACACGTTTGGTGACATCATATTTGAATTTTATAAAAGCTGTATATTGATATTGATATTTACCAAAACAGGGAAAATTATTACTTAATAAATGCATAAAGAGTTTATTTATTTCTTTTCCATAAGTGTTTAGTTGAATATGAACCAATTAAAATTGATGTTCTTTTCTTTTTTATTCTCATAAAAAGGCAAACAATTGAAAGTCTTTATTTGTTAAGTCAACATCACAAGAATCATCCATTAAACATTTGGACAAAAACGGATGGTTTCCTCCTAAATTCCCTTATTCAATCTTTCAGTTTCATAAAGGTTAAAGAGGTAGTTATGCCATAGGGAGATCAAGAATGGATATGGGGAGATCACTGTCAAATTCTGCTCACCGGATCAAAATTGGCCATTTTGCAGACCACAATGACTTCTTTATATGTCTCTCTCTTTATCGTAGTATCTTTTTGAGCCCTCACATACATGGTTATGATTCCTATAGAACGTAAAGAGGTTTTTCATATAAAACAAAATAGGATTCTTAGTTATAAAATTAAAAATTTTCTATCTAAAATATTTTTATAATGACTAGATTATTTATGTTTAATTAGTATAATTATTTAATTAGTTATCAAATTGGATTAATAAAATTAAGTTATAGTTAATGAAATCAAATCAATTTAAGTGTCTTGTTTTGGTAGAAAAAAAATAGAAGAAAAATGAGAAAATTTTATGGAGATTTTTTAAAAAACTTAAAAGGTGGGTGAATCATTATATGATAGAGAAACCAAGGTGAGTGACCTCCAAACCATAACTGACCAAAAATTGAAAAAACGAAATCGCAAGGCATTTACGGTTGGGTGTTTGGTATTTCACACCCAACCGTAACGTAGTACGGTTAGATTGTTCAACACAAACCAAATCGTAAACAAAGATCTGAAAACACATGATTTTTTATGGTTGGGTTAAAAAATGAACCAAACCATAAAAAAAATTACGGTTGATAAACCCAATCATAAAAAAACTTCTTCATCTTTTTCTTTTTAAAATTTACGATTGATTTTTATAAATTTCTAAACATAACAACTTCAGAAATTCCAGTTACGATTGGGTTTTGAAGAATTCTTAATTGTAACAACTTCGTAAAGTAACTTTATAGTTGGGTTTTAAAAAAAACTCATAACCGTACAAAATCATGCAACCCTAATTTTCTCAATGATTTTCAATTAATTTAACATTTTTGAAACACAAAAAAAAAAGAAAAAAAGATGAGTTTGTCGAATAATACTAACCATACATTTTTGTTGGGGAGTTTAAAGTTGTCTACTAATTTTTTTCTTGGATTCTTTATTGAGTTGTTGATGATGTTTAATTTGTTGGTTGGTTGTTATTGATGATGTTCAAGAAAAGAAGAGGAGTAAATTTTAATTAAATAGGGTTTTAATTTGGTTATTAAGTTTTAATTTTTAAAGGAATATAACTTAGACATTTCACTATTGCCTTAGAACACTCACTAATTAACTACCTAGTTATTATGAACCCGAGAAAAATCCTCTATAAATTCATAAGTCTTTGTATAAGGTTTCATTTTTTTTTTCATATGTCGCTAAAAAACGAAAAAATAAAAGAAAAATGTTAGATTAGTAAAAACCAAAATTCACTATCATTTATGTGGTAGTTAACATTTAAAATTTTGAACTACCCATGTGATATGGATAGAACTCTAAAATATCCAATTATAGCTTAGAAATCCGGTGGAATACAACGTATTAGCACTTTAAGATGTAGTATAATGGTCTCCTATCGTCTCCTTTTTAGCCGATAGATTGGTCGTGATTTCAATCTTCACTGTATTGTAGTTTCAGGCATAGTTGTTAGAATCGTATGATTCTTGATTCGAACCGTACGATTCGTTACACTACGAAATCTCAAAAAATAAGAACCCTAAAGGTTTGAATTCATGACTTCATTTGTCCTACGGGTGCCCTCTCCTAACATTTCCCACTAGTTTTTTTATGGATAATAAACCATATGTTTATTAGTGATTAAAGACCAAAACCTGATAAATAGTATAATCTTTATTAAGTGTTTTCCATTATTCAGTATTATTTATACGAAAACATACGATTTAATAATTGTGAATCTTCGATTCATAATTCAATCTTTAAAATTAAAAACGATTCATCTTACGATTTACAATTTCATAACCTTAGTTTTAGAGTGTAAATATATAATAGACTACGACATTAATGTGACAAAGAAAAAGGAGGAATTGTAACTTTATTCTACTAAATTTGTCAAACACTAAACAGGTCAACTGACATTGACCATTATTTGCAGTCCCCTAAATCGATTCTTGGCTTCCATATATCAAACATCAGAAAAGAACACTTTAAAGTGTCAGATTCAAAGTCTAGGTAGGACCAATTTCAAAAAAGGTTGTTGGGTCCATATCTATGAACAGACAGAGCATCATTTATGTAGGAGAAGAAAACCAATAATGGAGGAAGAAAGATGGTAAAAATCCTGTAATAATAATCCATTGAAAATCTACTCTCTCTATATTCCTTCCCATTTCCAATTTCAATATCTGTCTGAACTTGTCAGTTTCTGTTTTGTTAGTTTATACTAATAATTCCCATCAAAATCCAGCTACTATCAGATCTGTTCTGCCCATCCCCTCTCTATTATTATCTAGATTCTTACTTCAATTCAATCCAAAGGTGATAACTTTATTCAATTTTAATCTTCATTATTGGATTTCACCACCACCTCAACCACACCCAGATCTGCAGTTTCCTCTGTGTATGTCTGTGTTCTTGTCTAATGCCCACATCCCATCAGAGTATGTAGGTCTTAAAAACAAGAAGAAGATAAGGTTTTACCAAGATTTGGGTCATTAGCAGCTATGTTCTTCTTCTTCTACTTCAACATCTGCTGCAAGATTTTGTTACTTTTGCGGCATCTGAGCTTGAATTCTGCAGCAGCATTAGAAGATGCTGATTTCATCTACAATGGGTTTAAAGAAGCTAAAGATTTGGTACTTGATGGAATGGCTGATATTACACCTGGAGGTCTATTGAGGTTAACTCATATTGAGACCAAGTATGGAGTTGGTCATGCTTTTTACTCTAATCCAGTTCAATTCTTGATTAGTAATAATACTAATTCATCGGTGGCGGCGGGGGTGGCGATGGAGGCGAAAGGTAATAACATTAGTACTCCTCTTTCGTTTTCGACTACTTTCATTTTTGCAATTGTCTCTGAGAGTGAAATCAATGGGCAAGGAATGGCTTTTGTTATTGCACCTACAAGAGGGTTTCCAGGAGGTTTGGCAAATCAATACTTAGGGATTTTTAATGACACAAACAATGGGAACCCGGAAAATCATATTCTTGCAGTGGAGATTGATACTAATAGAAATGTTGAGTATGATGTTGATAATAACCATATTGGTATTGATATTAATGGATTAAAGTCAGTTCAGGCCGAATTTGCTAAGTACTATACTGATTTGAATGGTGGGTATAAGAATTTGAGTCTTTCGAGTGGCGAACCTATGCAAATTTGGATAGATTATGATGGGGTAAAAAAGCAACTTAATGTCACAATTGTTCCAATTCATATACCTAAACCAGATCTTCCACTGTTGTCGTTGTCACAAGATCTTTCGACTATTCTTTTAGATACTATGTATATTGGATTCTCTTCGTCTACTCAAACTGTGAAAACATTTCATTACATACATGGATGGAGTTTTAAGGTAAATGGCAAAGCTCAAGAGCTTCATGTCCCGAGTCTTCCTGACCATCCTAGGACTTTTGAGAAACCGGAAAAAATTGCTTTGTCGGTACTCATCCCAATTGTTGTGCTGGCAGTAACTGCTGCTGCCATCATTATCTACGTGTGGAAGAAGAAATATGCAGAATTGATTGAGGACTGGGAAGACATTTATGGAACACATAGGTTTGCATATAAAGATCTGTATAAGGCTACAAATGGGTTTGGGGAAAAAGATGTTATAGGGAATGGTGCCTTCGGTAAGGTATACCGAGGTGTACTGCCCTCTACTAAAATTCAAGTTGCTATCAAGAAAGTCTCTCATGATTCAACACGAGGAATGCAGCAATTTGTTGCAGAGATTGTTAGTATTGGCAAGCTTCGTCATCGAAATTTGGTACAACTGTATGGTTACTGCAGGCGTAAAGGAGAGTTACTGTTAGTCTATGACTACATGCCTAATGGAAGTTTAGACAATTTCCTCTTTCGACGGCGCTCACAAAATGGATCAACGACAGCGAGAACAATGCTGGATTGGAATAGAAGGTTTCAGATCATCAAAGGTGTAGCCTCTGGACTAGTTTATCTACATGAAGAATGGGAAAAAGTTGTGATTCATAGAGATATCAAGTCAAGTAATGTTTTATTAGATAATGAAATGAATCCAAGATTGGGAGATTTTGGTCTTGCAATGCTGTTTGATCATGGAACCTGTGATGCTCCAACTTCTAGAGTGGTCGGCACACCAGGTTATCTTGCACCAGAGATGACTAAAAGCGGAATGGCGTCAACTAGCACTGATGTTTATGCTTTTGGGGTTTTCTTGCTTGAAGTTGCCACTGGGAAGAGGCCAGTAGAGCTTAAAACAGCCTTAACAGGCGAGGGTTTGATTTATCTTGTCGACTGGGCTCTGTCAAATTGGAGGAACGGCATAATGCTTGAGACAGCTGATCGAAATTTAGGAAGTGAATATGTAGTCGAACAGATGGAATTGGCTCTGAGACTTGGGTTGCTTTGTACGCATACTAATCCTGAGCATAGACCAAGTATGAGACGAGTCATGCAGTACCTAAGCGGTGATCTTACTCTGCATCCAGCAGATTTGTCAGCTCTAGGTACTAGCGATACACTGAATCAAGCATTCACGCGTAAGGAATGCCCAGAAGATCGTCGCCTTTTTTCTACAGGAAACACCAAGTCCATACTATCATCAACGCCAACTGAGTCAATACCGTCAAGTCCCGTTTGAATTTGTTGTTAATTAGAGGTAGTCACATTTCGTGTTTGTAATCTATTTAGTGTATTATAATACAGTTTTCAAAATTTGATGTTGAATTAATATATATGATTCTGAATTTTCCAACAGCTTGCAGAATTGTGGTTTCATCTCCTTAAAATATTTGTCTTTTAAAAGATCCAGAGAGAACTGTTCTGTTCTTTTGTGCTCTGTTCTGTTCTGTTTTTCTTCTGTTGTTGTGAATGGAAAAGGCATATTCTTGTGTAACTTGTATCGTGCGGAGTTTCTACTAATACGGTATTACTGTTGAAATGATTTTGCACCCAGTTTTACACCAATCTACTGGGGTAGTATCTTATTTCGAGCGCAAAGATAACGCTATAGAATCTGACAATAACTAGACCAGTTATGTACATGTCAAGTCGAGTTTACGGTTACAAAAATATGTTCAAAACTTTTGTTGCAATTACATAAAGCTTGCAACTAGCTTAGTTATTTATCAATACAGCATATTAGATAAGGTTAATTCAAACTTTTAGTGAACAAAACTTTTCGCTTGTCCCTCCGAATTTAGGGATAGTACCTAGGTTGTTAGTTGGCTTGGAGTCGCCTTTCATGTTTTTCTTCAACGAAAACTGCAAAAAGAAATACGAGTAATGAATGCATTAGGCTCTCATCAGTAAATTGAAAGAAAGAGACAAGGAGTAAAATGTTGCAGTACCTTCTTGGGGATTTGTAGAGACTGGAATATGTTCAGGCAATGACAAAGTAGGTGTTGCCTGTTCAATACCGAGCATAGACGAAACAGCCTCTCTAACTTTCTCAACAACACCTGTATCTCCAGTAATCGTTTTCGGGCTCATTGCATCAGATATCACCTCAGAAAGTGCCTTTTCTTCGTCTCCTGGTTCTAGCTTACTTATAAAATACTGTTTCACTGAGACTCCTTTATTCCATCTATTCTCACCAGTCCTTATCTCATCTCGGCTGCTTGTTATCGGTAACGTGGACGATGTGCTTGACGTTGGCATCGTTGCATTTTGAATCTTGGCTGCGAGCGACTGGGTTGTTTCAGAAACCTTAGCATATGCTGGTCCAAACTTCTCTGTTACAGTCTCAGTTATTGTTTTGCTGGGACTTTCTTTCTTGCCATGAGGTTCTTTCTCAACACGAACAGTAATCTCAGTATTATCTCGTGGAGGAGGAGGAGTAGTAGTCGCCATAGGAAGAATAGGACTAGGAGTCTTCATAGGAACAATAGGATTATTTTTGGCTTCCAAAACATGCTTATCTGAGACTAAAGGTTGAATTGTATGACTTGCCACATGCTTGTCCGGATGATTCCCTTGATTGTTACTCGCACGTTCTGACTCGTACACTGAAAACTGAAAATCGATTAGTATTTAATCACAAAAGAATGCCATTTTGTTTACTAGCATTGTGTATGTAAATTACTTGGTGCACCAAGGTATTCTGCAGGTTTATCCAGATGATTGCCTTGATCATTACTTGCACGTTCTGATTCATACACTGAAATGAAACCAAAATTGGATTAAGACATGATCACAATCCAATGCCAATTTATTAAGCACATTCCATTGGGGGTATTAACATTACTTGGTGCACCAAGGTATTCTGCAGGTTCTGCAGAAGCTTCTTTATGTTCAACATGGTAATGATTTTTGTCGTCGTCTTCAACGTCATTATAATCATCGTCGTCTAATGAAACACCCCACGCAGGAGGTGGAGGAGTAGTAGGCGTAGCAGTACCTGGTGACGCCCAAGGTGAGGAATTGTTATGGTGTTTTTTCTTATTAACAAGGTTATGTTTCCATTTCTTAGCCTTCTCTTTAACCTTTGCGATAACTGATTTTTTGTTACTTGGACTGTGAATATGGTCTATTTCTTCTTGGTCATGGTTCTTCCCAAAAATAGGCGTGGTCGGCGTAGTTGGTGTTGCTACTGTTGCCATCTTTCCTGCAGCTTCATTTTGATGATTCTTGCTGGTTGGTGTTACAACCGTTGCTGTCCTTGCCATAGCTTCATTTTGAGGATGCTTGATGGCCGGTGGTGTTACTTCCGTAGCCAATATCCTCGCAGTTGCTTCATTTGGAAAATGCACATGACCTGCATTTATGCATACGTTATTAGTAACAACAAATGCAAAACACATGAATACGAAATCTAACATATGAGTGAATGAATGGGGTTAGTTATGCATAACCAGTTGCAATATGATGGGGATGATGCTGCTGCTGCTCCGTGCTGCTGCTGCCACGATCTCTCGGAGATTTCAATGAGGTTTTGACGCGATGGAGCTGAGCCATGTTGATGATGATGTTACAAGAATTGAGCAGACAAGAGAGATTGAGATGAGATTTAAAATGGAGTCTGGATTTTGTTGGAAATTGCTTTCAATGGTCTCAAACAAATGTTGCCTACGATGATTTCTCCCTTTCAGTAATATTTTTTCTTGGTCAAATATTTTCGAAACGTAACTTGTGGGCTCCATCTTCTCCACGTAGGAAGAGTTAAATTGACCGGTCAACATTCACTTATGAGTGTTAAACTAAAATTCACATGGTCCCAAAAAATAAACAGTCGACGAAAGAAAAGAAATACAGTAAGAGTTAAAAAACATATGGTAATTTATTTTTGGTAGCCCAAAAATAAGAGGGAAAGAAAAACATAACACAGTCCAAAGTAAATATCACATGGTTAAAAAGTCTTCTAAACACAAGTAAAATAAAATTGGATCTTGTCTATAATGGTGTGAAAGTATAATTTTATCCTTAATTAAAATCTGTAATATCTAATATACGGTAAATTCTATTTACAGTAAAACCTCTATAAATTAATACTCGATAAATTAATAACTTCGATAAAATTAATAATTTGTCCAGTCCCAACTTGGGACCACTATAAAATTGGACCACAATCGATAAAATAATAAGATAATAATTTTTTTGAAATCCCAGTGTATATATATTGGTCCCAATGAAACTATAAATTAATAATTACTAAAAGATTCCAAATTCTAAGATTGTTTAGTAAAAAATGAATCTATAGTCATTTGTTTTTTGTTGAACTTCAAATCTATATTGAGTTCATCTTTAAATCTCCTCATTGCACTTAAGAGTTGGGGCATTGTCTTCTCGTATTGCAACAAAAAGTTGTGAAGAGTTGTTGCCGCTTGCGATGCTTCTTTCCGAGTGACCGGTTCCAAAGCTATTGAATCATCCTCAACTTCGTCATCGACCGGATTTTGAATGGTATCCGCCACAATTTCTTCAATGCTTTGAACCTCGTAACATTCATTATTTTCACCAGGATAATCTAGCAAGTGATTCACATCCATTTTGTGCCAATAATGCATACCTGTAATCAAGTTCTCAAGCTCACGAATGTCTTCCCCAGAATTTACATCGTTTAAATCACTTGAGCCGGTTGGATTCGCCGAACGAATTTTACAGTGTCGAAAGCAATTTGCTATGGCCTCTTGTTGCACATTTCTCCAAGATGAGACGGCCAAATTGATAGCATCTAAAACATTAATCTTTTCCGGAGAAGAAATGTCCAACTCATAACCTTCCAAAATCTTACGGTAAAACCTTTTACGGTAGTACATTTTAAAGGCTCTAATTATCCCAGCATCACATGGTTGAATTTTTGAAGTCATGTTTGGCGGTAGAAAAAACAACTCAATGTTTTGCAACCCTTGGATATTATTTGAATGGGTTGGACAATTATCCACTACCAAGAGAATTTTTCGACCGTGCATTTTTTCATCCAGCCAACGAACATATTCTTCGAAAAGCAACCCAGTCATCCATGCTCTTTTGTTGGCACGGTATTCACAATCTAGGCTATTCATGTTGATATTCTTAAAACAACGTGGCTTTGCATACTTACCAATGATCCATAGAGGAATTTTTTTCGAGCCATCCTCATTGCAACAAATAACAATTGTAAGTCTTTCCTTGTCCTGTTTCCTACCTTCAAGTTGTTTTGTTGCAAGTGAATGGTTAGCTTGTAACCTGTAAAACAAACCAGTTTCATCCATATTAAAAACATCTTTCATAGGAAATTGATCAATTTTTTCCCTTATAGACTCCAATTTCTTCTCCATGTCATGTGTGTCGACTGAGCCACTTTCTTCGAAACGGCGATATGATTTGATACCATGCCTTAACTTAAATTTCTCAAGCCATCCTTGTGAAAGTTTATGCTCTGAAGAATCCTGTGGATACAAAAGCTTCAGCGCCTCAACCGCCTTCTCCATGATTAGCTCTCCTGTTATATTCACACGCTCTTGATGTTGGAGAAACCATTCATAAACAACTTTCTCCATGTCCGGGTACATGGCTGGTTTGTGACGCTTGGAAGATCCATCTTTGTCAAAGTCAGCTGATAGGAACTCTGATGATCGCTTGAGAGTGTTTGATATTGTTCCTTGACTAACTTTCAAGTTGAAAGTTTTGTCAACCCACTGCACCAAATCTTGTTGAGTGCATCCTTGGTGATCTCTTTTATACTCGCATAACAATTTTCGTTGTTGATCGGTCATTGTTGATTTTTGAACACCTTTTAGTTTAGGAGCCATAGTTGATGTGATTTTAAAAAATTTCAATGGACATTTTATAATGATCAATTTCTAACCATGTTTAATGTACTGCGTTGGTACCATGGACCAACTTTTTGGTACCATGAACTAACTTTTTACTTATTCAAAAACGATGAACTTGACAAATTCAATTAATTTGTGAATGTACATTCATAAAATGTGCCTTGGAACTTGTTTTTGTAATTTATTTTTCATCTCTAACTAATATACATTGTAACTAGTACATTGGACTTGGAAATTTAAAGGTAATACGTAAAACCTCTTTAAATTAATAAATTATTAATTTATCGATATAATAATATCTCGCTAAATTAATAAAATATCCCGGTCCCAACATTATTAATATATAGAGGTTTTACTGTATTTATTCCGAATATTTGAAAAAAGTTTATTTTTTATAAAAGCAACAAAAAAATACTTCTTAGGTTAGACTAAACCCTTACTTTACTTTTTTGACTCTCTATTGCTCATTTCGGGCCCAAGGTTTCTTGCATAATTTTGCGTCAGTTAGGAAAACGATTCGTATATTCAACTGACACTGATTTTCTTCTTCTGGTTTATTTAAAGTAAGGGTGAGCATGGATGGTCCAACCCACCAACCAACCCAATCCACCAGTTGAATTGCGATTGGACACCCAACCCGTTTATGGGTGGATTGGACACGGGTCTATTTTAAAAAAAATCTACTCAATATTGGATTGAATACGAGTGCAAATCTAAAAATTTATTGGACACCCGCACCCACTAGGTTAACGATATTTTTAGAATTACGTAAGATATGAAGGTAAGTTTAGTAATTTATATCCAAATTGTTATCTACTTCATATCCTTCATCCATGGAAATGAAAAGTGGAGATAGTTTTGTTAAACATGTAAGAGTATTTATCTAAAGATGATTTAGGATGTTATAAATCAATAATTAAACTATGTTTTTATCTTATTTAAGTGAAAATTTTAATTCAAATCTACGGATCGACCCGCATTCAACCCGTCCATCCACGTAATTCAAATCCACGGATGATGAACCAGATACGGATAAAAATCTAACACCCGTTATTTAAATGGATTGGACGTAGGTGGTATAAAATCCATGGATTCACCCGTTACTCACCCCAAATTTAAGGTTTAAAAGACTCAATAGATACCCAGATCCGATGAAAACCGGGTCCGATTCCACCACCAAACCGGAACCGGACCGGAAAATATATGGACCATGCCCACGCCCAAATTAAGGATCTTCTTTATATAGCTTTCAGGTAAAAACCAATTGCATAATTTGCATATGTTCGAAACTATCTCTCTGATCCATCTAAACCCACTTTTTCACACCTGAATAAGCACATGGAGTTTTCTAGCCCTAAACAAAAGTGGCCAATTCTTCAACGAAGAGAAGAAGAAGAAGCAATGTCAAGCAGCAGGATTCCAGAGGAGTTGTACTTTGAAATCCTGATAAGATTACCACTAAAATCCTTATCAACATGTAAGTCTGTTTGCAAATCTTGGTTTTCCACAATATCTAACCCTAGTTTTGCTAAAAATCATGTCCAACAAAATAAAAACAACCCTAGTAGTAATAGTCTGTTGCTTACAGTTGGTGACGATATGCACTATATTGATTATGATTCATTAGTATCATCATCATCAACCAAGGAGATGGAAGAGCATGCTGTTAGAATGCGTTATCCATTCAGATTAGAAATACAGTGTGTTCGATTACTCGGTTCTTGTAAAGGACTGGTATTTCTTTGGCTTTATGATGAAGGTCGTGCCTTTGGTGGTGGCAAGGACTTCTTGTGTGTTTGGAACCCAGTCACCGGGGAATATAAGAAGATACCTCAATCACCAATGGATAGATATATATCTCAATCACCAAATACAAATTTTCACAAACGCATCTGCATAAATGGTCTTGCATATGATGGTAAGAATGACGATTACAAGTTTGTAATTGGAGCATCTTCTTCGTTTGTGGAAATCTTTTCACTAAGAACAAATTCATGGATAACTATTGAAGCACCTTATAGTTTCAAGAATTATAATAGTTTTAATAAGCATAAGTGGAAATCTGGGGTGCTTGTTAATGGGGATCTTCATTGGTTAGCCAAACCCATAGGGGTATGTGGAGTTTGCATAGTGTATTTGGATAACAGCGGCGATACGCCATCATTAAAAGAAATTCAACTACCAGAAGCTCCTAATTTGGAGTTTATTACTGTTGCAGTGTTGGAAGAGGGGTCTCTTTCTGTACTCGCTGATAATGTCAAAGCTAGTTTTGCTCGAATTGAAGTATGGGAAATGCAAGTTTATGGTGTTCGTGAATCTTGGACTAACCGTTGTGTTATCGCCAATGAGACAATAACTATCTCAGTTATGGTTAAAGAACCTGGTTGGAAGATTATGTGGTCTTTTAAGAATGGGAAGATTGTATTCGTGGATTCCCGTACTGTTGTATTATATGATCTAAAGCATGGAACTGCTATTCAAATGAATTTGAATAGGTTAGCATATTTTACATCAGAAGTTAACTATGTAGAAAGCTTTGTTTCACTCAATTCTTTAGGGTGTTAGAGAACAACTCAAACGGCGAAGGTGTCATCAAAGACAGCAACAGAGACACGGTTCCAGAACATAAGCCTTGCAAAATCAAGGAGGAAAGGCAATAGAGGGGCTGAATTGAAGAAGACAGAAAGTTCATCCCATCGCAGAGAAAAATTACTTGCTTGAGAATATATTTGGATTACTCTTAGAACTATATGGAAATGTAGGTAGAAATGGATAAAAAATTACTCTTGATAGTTTTGTTTAGGAAAGTAAAGATTTTTGCAGTAGTTCTGTTTAGACTAAGCCATTTAACAGTTGTTTAAAATGTAATCTCCTTGGACTGATGAAAAACAGTTATCATTGTATACATTGATATCTCCCAAGGGGAGCATTCTTCTCCCCGAGCATTCCCATGGGATATGTTTTCACCATTATTCAACTCTGCCTCCAGTGCTTGATGATATCGATCAATAGCATTAATTAGAACAAACGAACCTCATCATTGCCATCATCATTAAAACTCGTATTGTGATAAACATGGTCAGCAGTAAAGATTTTAGACTTAGTCTTAAGGGACATCTTACTGCATACCACCCCATTCGGCATCTCTCTGGGTGAACTCATAAGTCATACCAAGTGGTGACCGTGACTCAGCTACGTTATGTGGTTACATAACGATTCAAAATTCAACGAAAATCAATCTCCAGTGAGTAATTCGAGTTTTGTGAGCTCGATACTGATTACTAGAAGTATATACTTGACTTTTCCTGGAGAATCTATCAAAGTAGAGAGTACTTCTACTATCTGTACATATCTTCAATTTTCTAGCCAGTTTATCCAATCATTATTATCATCAATAAATCACCAATTTTATTAGTCAAATGACTAAATGTACACTCTCTAGGAATAGATAGATACTTGTCATTTTGCCATTCCTTTTTTTTTGGTCAAAAGAAGCCTCCTAAGATAGTCCCTATAAGTTGACTACAGCTTTAACGCGTATGTATATGTGGTGTCTGAGTAGCTAGGAGGGTTCAATAAATCCCGGCCAGTCCTTATGTATTGCAATTGGCACTAGTTGAGTGTGTATGCACAACTAGGGGAGCTGCAACTTGTACTTCCAAGTCGGTAAATGGATAAGATCGATCTCAACTGGGGTTAGTTTGTCAAGGTATGCAGTTGTGATGGTGTGTATAAATATGAATTGGTGCCTGCTTTGATGAGAAAATATACCAAATACTAGCTACTACGTAAATCTCAAACTATATTGATCAATCAGCAGAAACATGGATTCAAGGCTAACCAAGTATAGCGGTGGTAATGATCCTCGTCTTGTGGAGGAGGATTATTTGTCGACAGATGATGAGGGTGATTACTTGTCGGATTACTCAACTGATTACGATGAGGATCACCGGGATCAGTTGGTAGTTCACCAGCATATTCATTATCATATGGAGCCTTCTAGACGGGGTGGTTATACTCATCCACAACCACGTCAATTAGGAAGGGCACCACCACCACGCCGTGAAATTACAAGGGCACCGTCACCACGACAATTAGCAAGGGCACCCCAACCAGGCCGCCAAATAGCAAGAGCACCACCAGCACGCCAACAAGCAATGGAAAATTATAATCAGCAGGATCATTCCCCAACAAGAGCAAATGTTAATTATCACTGTCATGCACCAGCAACAACCAATTTTAATCAGTGTTATGCACCACCACCACCACAACCATCGACAACGAATTTCTATAATATGCAAGCTCCACCACAAAATAATATCATTTATATTGCACCACCGCCACCTCCAAAAAGTGGATCTGGTACACTTGGTAAACTGGCGCGATTAGCTCTTGGTGGTATTTGATGCTGCCAATAAATTCCAATATGTGTTCTAGTATTTACTTCTCGTCATCTGTGACAAATTCCTGTCTTTCTTCTATTGCTTTTGGTTTTAGAAACGTTTGTTGGTTGTGTCAGGTTGTTCAAGCCCAACTAAATCACTGAATAAAAACTATGTTTTTTGTTGTGTTCATGAGCCATGGATTAAACTTTTTTGCTGTCACGTAAGTTTATTTTTGCTGGCTCAGCAGAAGATCGAAGAACAAACTGAGTAAAAGAAAAATGACAGCTGTGGGATTTGAACCCACGCCCTTTCGGACCAGAGCCTAAATCTGGCGCCTTAGACCACTCGGCCAAACTGTCATGCTGGTCAGTACTTCTTGTATGTCTTTAAACCAACCATCAGGGAAATATGGGTGAACCGTTTATCGGAGCAAAGAGAAGTGAGATCAAACATATGGTTATATCTACACCTGGTTTAACGTGTATACACAATTAGGGGAACTGCAACTTAGACTTCCAAGTCGGTAAAATTATTGGGAAGAACTGGAACTCATGATTCCACCAAAATCACTTTTAACTGATTTCTACAATGATTCTTTAACAATTATGGCTCTTTTATTGATTCTGTTTCTTTGTCAAAAGTAGATTTCTAAAACATTAATTGTAAATCACAAGCATGGGGCATCAAAAGCTTTTAAGTCCCAGTGGTTGGGTTTAACTCCTCATGATCTACACACTCTCAAAAGATTGGAACATGGCTCAAAAGTGTGTAAAAAGAAGAGAAGTATTTTCAGCTAAAGATAAACGTTGCAGATGTTAAGATATCCGTTGCAGATGGGTTGAAGAAACCGTTGCAGCTGAAGATAAACGTTGCAAAGAGAAAGATAATCGTTGTAAATGGGTTGAAGAAACCGTTGTTGAATCCCTGTTCTTCACGTTCAGCAGCAACCGTTCTTTTTTTTTCCTGTTTTCTTCCCGAGCCTCCCCACCTAATTTTTCTTCATCCTCTTTGCTATTTATAGATTTAGTAAACCCTAACAACTCTTCCTAACTCGATAAGGACCCAAAATACAATGCAAAACAAACTCAGATTCTTGATTATCCAAAACAGGGAAAAATTCCCCTTTTCGACTGTAACACGGATTTTCACCCATTTTCACGGCTTTAAACTCTTGTAATTTATGTATATTAGTCTTTTTTTCATGTTTTGATGTCCAACAACTCTTTAAATCCCATAAAAATTGATTTCAACCTAAATCAGGAACTCTTTACGTAAAGAAAACATTTCCCGCCATTTTTGTTTTTCAAAATCAAAAGGGGATGCCCCCTAAACAACAATGGGTCCCATTATCAGAACTCCTGGGTGCCTTTATCAAATTTTTGGCGCCATTAGTAATTTTTCTTGGGGGGTGCTTTTATCACATTGATCCGATTTTTCCACAAATGTTTATTTCCCAAAAGTACCTACAAACACATAAAGTGACACAATAAATACAAAATTAAGCACTAACGATATAGATAATTGAGGACAAATCAGACATAAAAATGTATATATCAAATACCCCGAAAAACTTATTATTTGCTAGTCCTCGAGAAAATATAATCTAAAAATATAATCCTAACTCTTTCACAGGCATTGCGATTGCACTTAGCGTGTGCAACAAGCCTTTAAATCCTTAGGTGTCCCTAGTGGACGAGTTTTAGTCTCATGAGGGTTTACAAGAGGTATACCCACAAAACCTTTACTCCAAACCCTATCTATCTATGAGCGATTGGGGGTAAACACTAAACAAGCTATTTAGTTGGCATACTAAGTTCTTCAGCTATGAGAATCATTACCCTATATGAGTCCAATTGTTGTACACGAGTTTGCACTCAGCGTACTGCAGACTTTCCTTACACTTTTGTCTGGAATAATTGCATTCCTACGAAGGTAGCTTTTTTCTTATGGTGTTCTCTTCATGGAAAATTAAACACCAATGATATGATGTTGATAAAAGGTGTTGTGTTAGATGACTGTTCCTTCCTCTGTGGAGATGCAAATGAGACTGCTGACCACCTGTTACTTCATTGTAAAGCTGCTTCTAATGTCTGGTATTTGCTTACACCTACTGATTGGGTTTGGTGCTTCCCTAACTCCATGTATGCTCTTGCTAAATGTTGGCCTTTCGTCTCCAGAAGTGTAATTTGGAACATTATCCCGGCAGCTGTTTTTGGGTTCTTTGGAACGAGGGAAATTTTCGTACGTTCAAGGATACATATTTGTTTCGGACAGATTCTAATTTAGCTGAAGAAGCAAAATCTCTTGTTTTTTCTTGGTCCTCTGCTACGGGTCATAGAGTTCATAACAATTTTTTAAGTTCCATTTTCAGCTGGGGTTGTATTCTTTTGTAATTTTTCGCTCCTTTTTGCTACCTCTGGTAGCATTGTTTTATATATCCTTCTTCTTTTAATATATTCTTCTCTTTAATAAAAAAAATCTTGAATTATGTTCTATAGAATTTTTTTTAATAAGGAGAATCTATGGAGAATTAAAATAATTATTTTATCTCAATCAATATTATCACGTGGATGTTGATATTGATATTGTTTCTAGATGTAAAGAAGAATCAAGTCTTCTTCCATGTTTTCAGAAAACAAAAAAAAAACTACGTTGCTAGGGTTAGGAAACTAGTAAGTTTGATAGATTATTAATTTTGACGATGAGGATATATTTTGATTTGTTAAAAGGACGAAGGAGGAAATAAAATTAAATAAAAGAATGTATAACATAAAAAAATTAAAATAAAAAATTATTATCTTAAAAAATATCTTGAGATGTGATTACATCTAGAATTTAAATCTATGATTTAAAATATACGCTCTTATGGAAGCTGTCAGGAGGGTGATCTCGTCACAGCCGGACTCTTTTAAGAATTACTAACGTCATTCGTGGAACCAAAAGTCTTGGCGAGGGAAGAGTAGCCAACATCAAGGGTCCACCGTCGGAGACTTTTGATGATGAAGTGCATCAGCAGATGCAACAATAATACGCATTAAGTTTTGGCCAGCATTACCATGCACCTACCGCAGTTTCATTTCTTATTCCATTATTTATACACACTTGATTTGTGCCCTGTGCGTATTTAATTTTTTCGTCACAGTTACTTTCAATTTTTAATTTGGTGGGGCAATGAAAATGTTACGTTTACACTTTTTTTATTTTGGTCTCCTAATATAGTCACGGTTTCTGAATATGATAGGTTTAATATTAACGAATTCAAAATTGAATTTGCTTTTAATGTTTATCCCTTTTTATTATCTTTTTTTCCAAAAAAAAATCAAATCAATCATACGTTGCCAAGTCTCCTCACCAAAACTCTCATTTCACATAAGTCACAAAAAAAAAATAAAACTTTTCATAAACAATTAAAGGAAGCAAAATTTCCTTATTGTTTAACGTGGAAACTTTATTTATCTAAGCCTTTAAATATTTAGATACTTTCGTCCAGCCACAAAAAATTGAAACTTTTCATAAACAACCAAAGGTTAAAAGGTCTAAATTTTAAAAAATCACAGCCAAATGCCAAGATCTGTCTGGGTTTTGAAACACACCTTTTCGGATCAGAATCTAAATCTGGCACGTTAGACCACTCGGCCAAACTATCAAGTTCTACTAATTTAGTATAGTGTTTAAACAGTAATTATGTATTTTGCTTGGTGCCCACGATCTGTGGTGATAGGAATATAAACTTTTGTTGGTAGATTCTCCGATAACGTGAGCTTTTTTGGTCTTACCTGGTTATTGCGTTAACTAGTTAAACACTAAAAATTTGTGAACCGATCGGCCTGATCCGGCCGTCCTATTTATGGGTGAGCATTTTGTTCAGAGTCCACAGGATCTACAGGCCCAACAATATTTTTACGGGTGGGTTCGCTAACAGAGTGGATACACGAGTTGCTTAAAATCCAACGGATTATAGATTGGCCCGAATACAATCATGAAAAACCGTTGAATATCCAGACCTTTAAATTTAGAGCATTTATGTAATTTACAGTGGTTATGTTTATATAAGTTCGACTCTCAACTGTTGTTTTCAGGGGAACTACATTATGTTTAGATGTATTAGGAGATGAGATAATTAGTTCAAAGACTTCTGTTGGCTTTCATAGTGTGTTGCCTCTACAATTTCAGTTTGGTACAAACGCAAAGTTTAATCGTGCAATTCACATTTACGTGCAACAGCAACTTAGTTTCATATATAACTTGTAATCAGAGTGCTGACCAAGTTGTACACATTGCATTTTATGAATTTTGCCACAGACCACATGTTACCTTGCCACAGAGCTAAAAAATGGTGTGATGCCTAACTGTTCTCCTAACAGATTTAACTGTTTCTCTTCTCATTTCTAATCGTCCATGATCAACTTATAAAACAAATTCATTGTTATTCGCATCCAATTTGTCCATCCGTGTATCCAATGGATGCTGGATTGGATGCAGATAGCAAATTTAAAAATTGTAATGATCTGGATTGTAAGCGGATGAAGTGAAAACCGGTCTATACCGGCCCATGCTCATCCCAACTCCTATTAACAATACATTTAAATCATAATTACGAGCCAAGACAACACTAAACAGGCACGTACCATTTCATTATCCCATTAACACACTTATTGGGTGGTTTGTAGGGATGAGTATGGGCCGATATGGACAGGTTTTCACCTCATCCGCATTCAATCAAATTCATACGGATTTCAAATTTGGCATCTGCATCCAATCCAATGGATGCACGAATGAACGGATTGGATACGGATAATCCAATGGATTTATTTTATAATTAAAGTTTAAGTTTATAACTGGGAAATAAAGACAACAAGTTTATAGATGGTTTAGAAATAAGACTATATTATTTAAGATTTTGAAATTTGATTTAAGTGTAATGTCTTGAAGTTACTCAAATTTGAAAAGGAAGAAAAATTTGACCCCTTTGAAATAAGATGTTTTTGATGTGCCTTGGGATCTAATATGTCCATCTATATATATATTGATCTTGTATCTTGTAAGCTCGTCAAAGTACGACATGAAAAGAACATCTAATTTAGAAAAAACAAAAATGTACTAACTTCATATTTATACCGAAGAAGTTTGATAAAAAATATATACTAACGTGTCTAGATATCCAACGAATTTTTAAGATTACATCCGAACCCAATCAGTAATCCGTTGGATTCTAAAAATACCATCCGAATCCAACCCATTAGAAAACTGTCCAGACATCCACCCACAAAAATACAAATGGTTCCGGTAAAATCCGCGAATTCCGAATCAAATATTCACCCCCAGTGATTTGTCAAAAACTCCGGTAACCTGCCCCGGGCCCAAATAGACAAAGCATGCAGGTGGTCTTTTTGAAGTGTGTTTAAACATGAATCGAAAGACCTTGTTGAAGATCATACAAGCAATAATGAATAACTAATTAGAAAAGAGGCCTTCTCCATGGGGAGTTTATTATAAGAATCCACCTTCACCTGTGCGAAAGCCTGGGGTGAGCATGGAGCGGTATGAACCGTTATCATTTTATCTTCATCCAATCCAATTTATTATGGATTTTGAATTTAGTATCCGCATCCAATCCAATATAAAACGGATTTATATCCAATAGATGCACGTATGAACGGATCAGATGCGGATAATCCAATGAATTTGTTTTATAATTAAAGTTTAAGTTTATAGTTGAGAAATAAATGTTACAAGTTTATGGATGGTTTTAGAAATAAAGCTATATTATTTAAGGTTTGAAATTTGATTTAAGTGTAATGCCTTGAAGTTACAAATTTGAAGATGAAGAAAAATTTGACCCCTTTGAAATAAGATGTTTTTGGTGTACTTTGGAATCTAATATGTCCACCTATAAATATATTGATTTTGTATTTTGTAAGCTCGTCAAAGTATGACATGAAAAGAACACATAATTCGGAAAAAACATAAATGTACTAACTTCACATTTGTACCAAAGAAGTTTGATAAAAAAAATATTAACGGATTAAGATTTCCAATGGATTTTCAAGATTACATCCGGATCCAATCAGTAATCCGTTTGATTTCAAAAATACTATTTACACCCAACCCATTAGCAAACGGTCCGAACATCCACCCGTAAAAATACAGACGGTCCCGATTATATCTACGGATTCCGGACCAAATACTTACCTCTAGCAAAAGCAGTGGTAGAACTGGAAATATTAGATACCCCGGGCTTGACCAGTTGGCCTCAAGCCTAAAAATAGTACATTAGATTTTACTCCAACAGAAATAGGTAGTCATATGTTTTTTTTGTGTGCTTTGGAGGTGGCTTTAACAATGGGAAGCCCGGCTGTAACTCAGTCCCTGACGCAAAGGAGCAAGATGACCGCCACCACAACCAAAGGCAAGACCCTATTATAATTATTATGCACCATAACCTGTAAGTGTCATGAATATACAAAATAACTTTAATTATTAGAATAAATCTTATGATAAAAGGATATTCTATCTTTTAAGTTTCATAACACCTAATCACCTGCAATAGATCAATGGAATTTTAAGTCTAAACTGCCGAAGGTAAAATAAATTCTAAAAAACCCGGTCTAAATTGTGTTGAGCCGTATTCCAAATAGGCACACAAAATCGACGGTTAGAAAAGGACAATCAGCTTAAAAATAAAATCAACCACATAATTAATTTAAATTGAATTTTAAACTATTTTCTCTGAAACCATGTAGCATGTCTTGAAAAAAAATATAGACAGACTTCAACACATAAGCTATTAAACTTGACATTTTACACATTTATGGTCTGATTATCGCCCCTTTTTGTGGTGCTTGCGTTTTCAAAAGTAATTTAAGTTGTCACAAAAGCAAACGGCTCTCAAATGATTCTGGATCCGAATAACAATTGCCGTAAACCGATTTGCTTATAACTATGACTGCGACTAGCTACTTTGAACTTTTAAGGTGGAGATTTCAGGATATGTAAGGTTCAAGATTCCTGGCCTAACCCATTAATTTTAAAGCAAGTATTCCTATTTTTACTTTTTAGTATTCTTTCTCTGTAATCTCTAGCTATATATCCGAATAAACATTGCAACTGTTTCATTATCTTTACCAACAAAAAAAAAACTTTCATTTCTTATATCTTGTACTGAAAGTATGACTTCAAGGAGAATGAGGGATAGCCGTACTCCGGTTGAAGATCTTAATATTCATGAAAGACTGCTTCCTGTTTTTATGAGAAATACTGAACAACCTCTTCTTACTCCTTTGATAACAAGAAGGGCGGGTCATACGCGAACAACAGCGCGGACGTCTGTGAGTAACACTAACGATCATGTATTATATTACACACAGCCTAATGATCATCAAATTGTTCCTACACAAGAACAACAGATGCAGCCAACAAGCAGAAGGGTCTCTTCTTCTAGTTCTAGGATTACACAACCTCTGAATCCAGAAGTTGAGAATCTTGCGACGAACTTATGGATATCACACCCCACACAACCTAATGATCATTCGACTTCTCCTACGCAAAGACATGCATGGGATCTGACAGTGCGAGCACCAAGAGAATCTGTGAGTTTCCATCATGTATCAGACCCCCCACAACCTAATTATCATCCGACTTCTCTTACCCAAAGACCGTCAGGTGATCAGACACCGAGAGCACGACCAAGGCAGGCTATTAGTTTCCATAATGCATCACACCCTCCACAACCTAATAATCATCAGACTTCTCCTACATACACAACAAGGAAAACAACTGCAGCCAACAAGAAGAATCTCTTCTAGATCTAGGCATACACAATCTCTGGACGTTGCAGTAAACATAGAAGTACCACACCCTAATATATTATGTTCATCAAGCCACCACCACCACAACCACAAATTAAGACGATATCGTACATCTATGAAGGTCGTTGAATAGGTGGGGGTATTGCAGCCAGTGTGCCTCTTCTTGTAGAATTCTGTGATACTTATCTATGTGTCTAATACATGTAATATAAATGAAAAAATATCCTCTTGCTGATTTAATTTATGTTTATTTAGATCAGATTTTTATGTTAATTCAGTTTATATTAGTGCCCAACATCTAGGGTCGTCCCTTAAGAATACTGGTGGGTGCATGCACCACCACCAGCACCCATGATGTAGTTATGTTAATCCACTGCTGCCACAGCTTTATTATAAGAATCCAGAATCTGCAAAGACTGAAGAATCGTTTCCTAGCAAGTACAAAAAGTGGCTCGATAGATAGAAAAAAACTGAAGCAATGACAGCTGTGGGATTTAAACCCACGCCCTTTTGGACCAGAGCCTAAATCTGGCGCTTTAGATCACTAGGCCAAACTGTCATGGTCGGACAATTAAGTTATTCTATAATACTAGTACCAAAATTCTATTTGGAGTTAAGAGCCAGGCACGATGAGCCAAGTCGTTGTATGAGCTGGACATAAAGGGCTATGTTACGAGACAAGATACCATGACCTGTCCAAGTATGTTATCTAATTAGGTACGGGATGACCTTTTATAAAACAAATATAAATGTTCTCTCCATTTCTTTTAGATAAGGATTTTTAAGTTTATTCATAGGTTAAAAAAAATAAAAGCGAGCAAATTTTTTCAGATCTGCCCTTATTAATTTCTTCTTAAAATAATAAAATCTCCTAGACCTAATTTGTAGTTGTAAAAGTTAAAAATAATTCACAATATATAATGGAGTGTAGATGATGATAAACCTTCTATTTTTTCTGAAATATTTTTTTGATTTAAAATATTAAACAATTGAGATAAGAGGAGATAAAAGTTTAAAATGGAAAAGAATTAAATTTATAAATGATGGAATTAGAACTGTTAGATGAACTTTCCGTTATTGGCTTAAGTTTGACCGATCGGCTAAGGCACTGACGACAGTCGTCCAAGGATCGGCTCAAGCTGAATCGATAGATTCAACTTGAGGCGATTTGCTCTTCCATTTTGACGTAGGACACGAGTAATAGTAATATTTCCTAGTTTTGTTTCTAATAGTTTTAGGTTCCTTGTTGCTCAGGATTCCGGTTATATTTAGGTTTCAAGTTTTTAGGTTTCTAGTATTTTTTGATTTCCTTGTTATTAAGGATTCCATTTGTTTTTAGGTTTAGATTTCCTAATTCTAGTAGTATTTTATTTTTAAGTTTTTCTATAAATATGCACCTTAGCACTGCCTATTAAGGCATTCTTTTCTTTTATTATTAATAATAAAAAACCAAAAAGAGAGAAGTTTCTTCTCCAATTATCGGTGTTCTTAGAAAACAACGTTTAGTTGATTTCCTAGTTGTTTCCTGCTGCATAAGTTGGTATCAGATCATACCCTCGATTTCGGTTTGATCTAATGGTAAACGGCGAGGGAAACAAGGAAACAACGTAAACCCAATCCCTAATGACGGTGCGGGTGTTGCAGGTATTGAAGCAATCTGGAATGCAATCAACACTCATACATTGAGGTTCGATAAGATTCAACAGACGTTGAATCAAATCGCAACTAACTTGGCCACCTTACGAAATCCAAATGAAGTTATGAGTCCAGAAAATCGGCTAATCAGAGAAGAACATCCTAGGGATAACCCAGCAAGAGGTAGAGGTAGAGGCGGTGGAAGAGAAAGAGGTCGAGTACCAGACAATATCCAAGCACATGATAACGCAGATGAATCTGATTTAGACGATGAGTATAGAGGTAACCAAGGGAATCATCAAAGAAGACATGAGGATGAGTATGGGTTTAAAGCGGATCTGCCTGCTTTTAATGGGAACCTTCAAATTGAAGAGTTTCTCGATTGGTTGTCTGAAGTCGAAAGGTTCTTTGAGATGATGGAGATAGGTGAAGACAGGATGGTGAAGTTGGTTGCATATAAACTAAAGTCTTCTGCAGTGGTATGGTGGGATCAATTACAAACTAATAGAAGGATAGTAGCTGGAGAATATGTGTTGATAGCAGGGCAATCAACAAGATTACAGTTAAGTACCGGTTCCCTATTCCCCGATTGGATGATATGCTGGACCCGTTATTAGGATCACAAATCTTCTCTAAACGGGATCTTCGTAGTGGGTATCATCAGATTCGTATCCGTACAGGTGATGAGTGGAAGACGGCGTTCAAGATACTAGATATATTATATGAGTGGTTGGTTATGCCTTTCGGTCTTTCTAACGTACCTAGTACATTTATGAGGGTAATAAAACATGTACTTCGTCCTTTTATTGGGAAATTTGTTGTTGTATATTTCGATGATATACTTATCTATAGCAGGAGCGAAGAAGAATATTTGCAGCATTTGCAAAGTGTACTAACTGTGTTGCAGGAGAATAAGTTATTCATCAATCTAAAAAAGTGCAGTTTTCTCACAACGAGGTTGTTATTTCTGGGTTTTGTGATCTCTTCTGAGGGAATACATGTAGATGTTGACAAAGTAAGGGTCATTTGTGATTTGCCAACACCTCAGACTGCGAGAGAAGTGCGAATTTTTCAAGGGCTTGCAACATTATGTAGGAGATTCATTCACAATTTCAGTATTATAGTTGCTCCTATTACAGAGTGTCTGAAAGGGAAGTTTTATTGGGGACCTAAAGCTGAATCCTCTTTTGCTTTGATAAAAGAGAAGTTGTGTTCTGCACCGGTTTTGGCATTACATGATTTTGAGAAACCTTTTGAGGTTGAGTGTGATGCCTTTTGAACAAGTATTGGAGGTGTTCTTTCTCAATCGAAGCGTCCAATAGCCTTTTTCAGTGCAAAGTTGTCTGAGTCACAACAAAAGTGGAGTACTTATGATCATGAGTTTTATGCTGTATTCCGTGCTTTGAAGTATTGGGAGTATTATTTGTTGCAATTGGAGTTCGTCCTTTATACGGATCACCAAGCTCTGAAGTACCTTAACAGTCAGAAACAGATGGATATCATGCATGCAAGGTGGTCAGCGTTTTAACAGAAGTTCCCAATGCTAATAAAGCATAAAGCTGGGACACTTAACCGTGTAGCTGATGCCCTTAGTCGTCGTGCAGCTTTACTAGTAACCATGATTGCTGAAGTAGTAGGTTTTGACTGTTTGAAGGAATTATATGCTGAAGATGAAGATTTTAGTGAGATTTGGAAAGAATGCCATGAGAATGAGAAGAGGGTGGTTAAATATTTTCGTATACATGATGGTTATCTATTCTATCTTGGTAGGTTGTGTATTCCACGAACTTCTTTACGGGAGAAGCTAATCCGAGACTTCGTGGTGGAGGCCTTAGTGGTCATCTCGGGCGTGATAAGACGATAGATTGTCTGCAGGCTAGGTATTATTGGCCACAACTAAAGCGAGAAGTGGGTACCTTTGTTCGTAATTGTTATATCTGCCAGAAGTCAAAGGGTCAGTCTCAAAACACCGGTTTGTACATGCCTCTCCTTGTTCCTGGTCGTATTTGGGAGGACTTATCTATGGATTTTTTGTTGGGACTGCCTCGAACCCAGCGAGGAGTAGATTCTGTGTTTGTTGTGGTTGACAGTTTCTCAAATATGGGCCATTTCATTCCTTATCGTAAGACTTCGGATGCCAGTCATATTGCTAGCCTATTCTTTTGAGAAATTGTTCCCTTGCATGGGGTTCCTAAGTTTATCGTGTCTGATAGTGATAGTAAATTTCCTAGCCATTTTTGGTTAACATTGTGGAAGATGTTTGACACGAGTTTGAAGTTTAGCAGTACAACTCATCCTCAAACTGATGGTCAGACGGAGTCTCTGAATCATACATTGGGTAATTTGATTCGTAGTATATGTGGTGACAAACCTAAACATTGGGATCATGCCCTGCCCCAAGCTGAGTTTGCTTATAATAATGTTGTTCATAAACTACAGGGCGATCTCTTTTTTCTTTGGTTTGTTTACAAGCTCCTCATCATGTTGTTGATATTGTAAAGCTCCCACGAGCTCCAAGTGTTAGTATTCCTGCTGAGAAGATGGCAGAACATGCTCGATCTGTGCAACTTGAAGTTAAGCATAAGTTAGAATCCGTTAATGCAAAGTATAAAATTGCAGCAGAAAAGCATCGACGTTCTAAGATTTTTAAGGAAGGTGATCAAGTGATGGTTTTCTTGCGCAAGAAGCGTTTTCCTGTTGGTACTTATAGCAAGTTGAAATCTAAGAAGTATGGACCTTACAAGATTACAAAGAAGATTAACGATAATGCGTATGTGGTGGATCTACCTTCTAATCTCGGGATTTCAAGTACTTTTAATGTGGCAGATTTATACGATTATTTTCCAGAGGAGCCAAATCTTTATCTTGTTGATAACTCGAGGACGAGTTCTTCTCAGGTGGGAGGGAATGACGTAGAACACGAGTAATAGTAATATTTCCTAGTTTTGTTTCTAATAGTTTTAGGTTTTCTTGTTGCTTAAGGATTCCGGTTATATTTAGGTATCAAGTTTTAAGTTTCTAGTATTTTTACGTTTCCTTATTATTAAGGATTCCATTTGTTTTTAGGTCTAGAGTTCCTAATTCTAATAGTATTTTATTTTTAAGTTTTTCTATAAATAGGCACCTTAGCACTGCCTATTAAGGCATTCTTTTTCTTATTAATAAATAAAAAAAAAATTCTTCAATTATCAGTGTTCTTAGAAAACAACGTTTAATTGATTTTCTAGTTGTTTCCTGTTGTGTTACATTTATCCCATTTAACTGATCCGAGTGGGGCAGCAATGGGTAAATTTTTCCATTTGACCACCCCATTGTCCTTGGTCTAACCAAATGACCCAGTCCCAGTTGGCCCACTGTCCTTTGCTCTAAACAAATAGAAGACGAGGTCATGGGTTCAATCACCAGTTATCAAGACTAAGTCGAACCTAAGAAACCTTGAAACAGAACATGAAAAACATTGTTGTGTTACTTGTGTACATGTAGTTATGCCTCACGTCTTTTGAGATCATTAAGTGTACGAATGAGTCTACCTTATACATTGACAACTCAACACGCTCGATTACATGTTAACAACTCTTGCAAGATTTCTCTTGTTCTTAAATTTTTGATCAACTCTTATGTGATTTGAATTGGGAATATGTACAAAAACAAAAGGATGTTTGAACTTGTATAAATTGCATAATCACTCACCAACACCACCAACAACAACAACATTTTAAAACCCAAATAGAAAGGTCAACATGAGGAAACTGTCCTCAACTCTAACTCAACGCGTAAACGCATTCCAAACCATAGACGGACCTGCCTCGTTGACAGATGATGGTGATCAGGATTGCCTAGAGAGAATTGGGTCATCGCTAGATGAGGCTGATCCAACGCGTATACCAGAAAGAGGAGATGTATTTCCTCCCCCTCCATAGCGGACAGGGGCTTCATCCGTCTTGTGAAGGGCACGTAAATCGGCCTCAGAAGCATCTCCACTCAAAAATTGGACGATCTTTTGGATGGTTGGCCTAGCAGTGGGATCAAAACGGCAACATAGTAATCCAAGCTTTAACACCAAAAGCATCTCTTCTTCTGCATAATCACCTTCTAACCTTTTATCAGCAGTATTAAGAAGTGTATTTCCCTTCATACAAGACAAAACCCAATCAACCAGATGCAGATCACGTTCAGCCACCAAATTGGGTCTTCTCCCGCACGCAATTTCAAGCAACAAAGCCCCAAGTGCGTACACATCGGTCTGGGTTGATGGTGTTCCATAACGCACCTCTGGTGCATTGTATCCAGGTGTACCAACTACTCTTGGAATTGGAGCATTATCCGCTCCATTATCATACAGTTTTGCAAGGCCGAAATCTCCCATTAATCTTGCATTCATCTGATCATCCAATAAGACATTACTGGATTTAATATCTCTGTGAATCACAACTTGTTCCCACCCTTTATGCAGATAAAACAATCCATTGGCAACATCTTTTATTATTTGAAATCTCTGACTCCAATTAAGCGTGCAATATAATGGATTCTGTTTCGGATAGAGAAACATGTCTAGACTTCCATTGGGCATGAATTCATAGACCAAAAGTAGCTGTCCCTCGTGTTCACAATAGCCATGGAGGTGTACCAAGTTCCGGTGGCAAAGCTTACCCAGACTCTCGATCTCCGCCATAAACTGCTGTGGTTTATATTTTGCATCACGAGATACTTTCGTGACAGCAACTTGCATTTCAGAATTAGGTAATACACCTCGGTATACGGTACCAAGGGCACCTTTCCCAATTTGTTCGCTAAACACATTTGTAGCCTCTTCCAGATCACTATATGAAAACTTTCGAATCCCCGGTACTGGCGGAGCTGGTACTGCGATGTTGTTTGTATTCGTTTTTCGCGAATAATAGAGGCCGAGGAACACCAATAATCCCAGAATTATAATTGAGCCAACTACTGGCAAGGCAATTATCAAAATTTTCTTGTTGTTAGAAGGCTTGAGAGGAGGAGAAGAGGAAGGAGAAGGAGAAGGAGAAAGAGAAGGAGAAGGAGAAGGAGGAGGAGGAGGAGGAAGCATAGGAAGGCTTGAAAAGTTCAGCGCTGGAGATTTATTATCAATCTTAAAACTCCATCCTAATACGTAATGAGATGTTAGCACAGATTCGGTAGAGGCTGAGAATCCAACGTACATGTGTTTTTTGAAAATAGCTGAGAGATCTTGGGTATATGTCAAGAGTGCAACATCTGGTTTAGAAACATTCCATGGAGCTAATGTGACTTCAATTTTCTTGTCTTTCCCATCATACTCTACCCAAACTTGTACCGGTTCCTTGTCAAGACTTAGTTCCTTGTATTCCCCATTGATAAAGTAACCAGGGGAAGTGGAGTTAACAGAATTTAGACTATTGATATCGATTCCGACATGGGGACCTCCGACGGTATCAAACTCGACATTGCTGATAGTATCTAGCTCGACCGCGAAGACATGGTTTGTGGAATTTCCATTGTTGGTGTCGTTAAATAGGCCAAGAAATTGGTGTGTAAAAGCTCCCGGTAGACTTCTTTGAGGTGCAATAACAAAAGCCATTCCCTGACCGCTTATTTCATCCAATGGAGATACTATTCCAATGACAAATGTTGTAGAGAAGGAAACGTTACCCTTGAGTTTTAGCGATTCGAAATAGAAGGCATGACCTTGCTCATAAATATCTTTGTGACCGGTTAACTGCAAGAGGCCGTTCTCTGTGACGCGAGCTGCACCATCATTCTCCAGAGAAGCATTTCCAAATCCATTGTAGACAAATTGTGAATTCGCAAAACTCTGGATCAGTATGAGAAACAAGAAAATAACAATCTCTGAGAAGATGGTCCTCCTCATCTTTGTGAACGAGCGTTCTATGATTTCTTTGCAAGGCTAAATATCTTGCTAGAAGGAACATTAACAACATATGGACATGAAAATGGAGTTTTACATTTTCATTCAGACAATAGCTGGTTACTTAAAACATTTTGAAGAATTCAGAGCAGACATTACACACAAGACCTATTAAGGTGCCAGAATTCTGGAGGTAAGAAACCAATCACATCTTGCCACGTGGTGTCTTCGACCCTTGAGTGATTCAGCCTTCACTTATACTCTCCATAGTGCATGCCATGTTCTCTAGTAGCTGCTGAGCTAATAATATTAAAAAGTGTTACTTGCTATCAGAACAATTCTTTGTCTGAGGCATGAATTATTCCCATTATAAACCAATTCAATGTTATCCGAAGGGATATTTTGATTTTGGATTTTATTAAACAGCCCACGAGTTATAACCCCAAGGGTGTCACTATCCAAGTGGATTAAGTCCAACAAAACAAAATTCACACAAAAAACCCATTTTACAAAATCTGTCCAAGTTACCATTTTTTAAATCAACCCAAAACCAAACCACACACAACCACCCGCCCATTAACTCACGAACCCACGAACTCACGATTGAAACCCATCTTCTTCTTCACCATTTCTCCACTGCCTCTACCATTAAATCTGCTGTAGTTAATGAAGTTGCAATTATTACCTCATTAAATCTCTCTTTAATCAAAATCAGACCGTTTAGCTAAAGAAAACGGTAAGAAAGAAGACTGAAAAGTTCATAAAAACTCCATC
Source organism: Papaver californicum (assembly GCA_023531435.1). Classification (NCBI taxonomy): domain Eukaryota; kingdom Viridiplantae; phylum Streptophyta; class Magnoliopsida; order Ranunculales; family Papaveraceae; genus Papaver; species Papaver californicum. Next base: position 173,972 of record JAJJMC010004981.1, read on the forward strand.
ATCCCTTCATAAAATCATCATCAACATTCTGTGAAGTAGCAACTGATTCTAATACGATTGTTCATAATCAACATTCTGTGAATTAGCATTCAAGTGTGAAGTAGCATGTGAGAGTTTAAAAACAAAAACAAAACAGTGAAAACTCGTTAAAAATGGTGAAGAAACAGGAGAAGCAGATGAAGAAAACAAACAATACACTAGTTAAAAAACAAGAAACAAAGAAAGGTAAATTGAAATTTTCATCATATTCTGTGATTATAATCATATTCTACTGTTTTATTGAGAAAACTTGTTTAATCATAAGGTTTCATGGATTTTCATCTAGGTTTCGTAGGTTTCAGCCAATTCTGCGTAGATCTGTTTCAAACATGTTTGTGCAAACATGTTTAGAAAATGTTTATTTAGATGAATTGTTCACTGTGTATTTCGATGGAACACCAACATGTTTCATACTATTCTTTACAGATTTACAGCAAACAATATTTGTGTTTTTAGAACATGAATTTGGGGCTGAAACCCCAATAGGTTTCAGCATATTCTGTGCATGTTTTTTGTAACGATTTGTATTTTCATAGGTTTCAGCATGTTCTATGTATGAGTTGTAAACAACAAATGATGATGAATCTTAGAAACTGAATGTGTTGATGGAACCCTATGAGGTTTCATCCTAAT
>JAJJMC010004981.1:176685-201312 GCA_023531435.1 Papaver californicum
AGAAGTTTCGGAGTTAACTCCGAACACAATTGAAGAAATACAAGTGGATGAAAAAATGGTTGAAGAAGATAGAGCACTGGAACCTGTTGAGGTTTTAGCCCAGGAAGCTGTACAGAAAGATAAGGAAACACTGGAACCTGAAGAGGTTTCAGCCAATTAAGCTGTACAGAAAGATAAGGCAGCACTGGAACCTCGAGATGTTTCAGTCAAAGAAAATGTTCACATTGAAGAAGTTTCGGAGTTAACTCCGAACACAATTGAACAAATACAAGTAGATGAACAAATTGAGTCTTCTTTGAAGAAGATTAACTTTAGGAGTACAATTGAAGAAATTTCTAAATTGACTCCAAACACTATAGAAGATATAAAAGCAGCTGAGAGAGTAGAATTGGAGATCAATAAAAGCCAAGACTCAATTGATGAAAAAGTTCTTCAGCAAATGGAACAAGAATATGCAACCAAAACTTCTACTACAAAACCAAGTAGTAAAGGGATGTGCTACTACTCTGTTCTAAACATGGCAACAGATATAATTCATTTAGAAGAATAAAAGGTCAGTGGAACTCATACAATTGTTTTTTTGGTTACATAATTTAAACATTAAATTCAATTAAACATGCTAAACTATTCTTCATAACAGGGACATGGCATGGGAGAAAGTAGATATGAACATGTATATTTCAGGAAAAGCTATCAATAACTTGGTAAGAAAAGGTGAAATTGGAGGTGATATAATTGAGTTCTACATGCTCAAGTTGCAAAAAACCATAGCCAAGGACATCATGAAATCAGATGGAACACCTAAGTACAAAATGGCAGTTTTCATAAACACATATGTATATGTAAGTTTCATATAACTTATCATATACAAGTTTCATTATCAACATATTCATAAAGAAGAAAAAATTCATCTGTTTCAGTTACAATTTCCAGTGAAAAAATGAATTCTTGGATGGAACCCGAATAGGTTTCATTCAACAATGTTGGTGATTTTTTAAAAAATGAATGTTTTGATGGAACCAATAAATGTTTATGTTCCATCCAATTCTGTGTATGTGTTGAAACCAATAAATGTTTATGTTCCATCCAATTATGTTCTATTTGTGAAAATTGTTTAATTACTAAGTATACAGGTTCAACAAATGTTTCTCATTCTGATTATTTTTTTGAATTTCAGACACTTCACTCAATCGGGAGAAGTTGCAAGACTGTGATTGAAGATTTCATTGATAAAATGGATTACAATCCAGAATATATATTCATTCCAATACTGACAAAACTGAGTGAAGTGACATATCATTAGACCTTGTTAGTCTTTGATAATGAAACCGGAGAATTCAGTCAGTACAACTCAATGGCCTCAACTGAAGATGAATGCAGAAAAAGTGTTGAAAGCATGAAGGAAAGGATGGTGTCAGCATTCATCAAACATCTGTCAAAGCTAAACCTGGAACCAACCAGTCAACCAAATGATTTTATTTTGAACAACCCTTTATGCTGCCAACAAGATGTGTAAGTACTTTCTAAAAATAACTTAATATATCTTCATTAAAATACTTTTTGGTATTTTTCAATCTAAATATATTCATTTTTTAATTTCAGGAATGATTGCAGACTTCATATTTGCTATTACATGAAAAGCCTATTGAAAGAAAATTTTTCATCCGAAGAGCGCATAAGACAAAAGGTGCAAAATATGATACCCAAGTTGGCATATAAAATAATCAGTGATAGAGATGAAGAATAATACTGATTGTGTGTTAAAAAGAGAAATGTTGAAACTTAGGTTGAAAATATGTTAATCATTTGGTTTATGAAAACGTAAAAATAGTAGTTAGAAGAAAAACATCTTATTAAGTTTTAATCAGTATTTTTATCAATCAATACTTTCATTTGATCTTATTACAGTATCATTTATGAGAAATGTTGAACAATATTTTTTCTGTTTCATTTATGAGAGGTTTCAGCCAATGAAGGTGTACAGGAACATAATGATGCACTGAAACCGATAGAGGTTTCAGCCAATGAAGGTGTACAAGAACAAAAAATACACTGAAACCTAAAGAGGTTTCAGTCAATGAGAATGAAAATTAACATCAAATGAGAATGGGTGGAACCTATATATGGAAAAACATATGAAAAAGATAGAGGTTTAATCCAATAAAGGTGTACATGAACATAATGATGCACTGAAACCTGATGAGGTTTCAGCCCATGAAAGTGTACAGGAAACATAATGCTGCACTAAAACCTGGAGAGGTTTCAGCCCATAAAGGTGTACGAGAACAAAAAATGCAACTCTTAAAACAACCTGTAACTCTGAAAAATGAAATTTTTACTGTAAATAATATGAATAGCGAAACATAGAGTAGTCTAACAAAAAACAAATAAATGAAAAAATAAATGAATTGTTAAACTAAAATCATATTTGCCGCGCAGGGCATGTTCTACGATTATGGGTACTCAAAACATGGCAACTACTACAAGTTCTCATCTTCTTGTTAGGAACTAAACCAGTATTAGGAATTCTCTTCTTCCTGGGACGCCCAGGTTGTGGTAGAACATCAGGACCAAGAACAATAGAATTTGGAGACACAGTCATAGGCTTTTCAACTGTGGGGACAGGATTGATTGGTCTTGCATAAGATTCCCGATAAAACTTTACTGTAAAGTAGAATTCAACATACTTATACGGGTCTTCTCCATTTAACATAATACATCGGATGACGTGGGCGCAAGGAAAACCATTGATGCGCCAACGGTTGCAAGTACATGTTCTTTTTTCCAAATCAACCTTCTGTGTTAAAGTAGAATGAACTTCAAAAACATATTGTGAAGACTTGGTGACAGAGTATTCACGGCCATGCATCTTGTTATTGTACAACTCAGTTTCAAACTCTGGACACAAAGTTTCTCGCCACTTAAATAATGTTGCACATTCATCCCGACGTACACAAAACTGATTCATAAGCTTCACTCTAATCTCATCAACCATAAACGCTATAGGATTATACCGCTCTTCAACGATCCAACTATTGAAACTCTCAGCAATAGTAGAACACAACCTACCATAACGACAACCCGGGAAATAAACATTTGCCCATTTATCAACAGGAGATCTACTAAGATAATCTTGTAACTTCTGATTTTTTACCTGCAACAGATTCTGCCAGCTCTCTGTAAATTTTATATGTGTATTAGCATACGCACATTTTTCAAACAACCCAAGAACATAATTTTTATAAACCTTACTACACTTCGGCAAGTACGTATTAATATTATTCTTCATATGCCAATAATACCAACCATGAGAAGCATCAGGGAATACATCGGGGATCTGATTCACCAAACCAGAACCTCGATCACTTACAAAAGTAAGATTTTTGCGAAAAGGAGAAAGTACTTGCTTCAAATTCTCCAAAAACCATTTCCAGTTGTCATCATTCTCAGAAGAAACCACAGCATAAGCAAAAGGATAGATATGTGATAAAAAAAAAAAACAGAAAACCAAATTGTCAGGTACTTCATACATATAAAACTTACACTGAAACCTAAAGAGGTTTCATTTATCTGAACTACATTTTACAGCAGAAAACTTATGTTTTATTAAAATTTCAAGTAGAAAAAAACTCAGCATATAAAATAAACAATGAAACCTACAAGGGTTTCATACATATGAATTATAGTTTTCTGAAGAGAATGTCTAAGCATATAAAAACGCACTGAAACCTATTGAGGTTTCATATATATTAGTTGCATTTTTCAGAAAAATAAAAAGACAGAAACCTATTTATAAACTAAGAAACAATGTAAACAATGTCTAAGAGAGTTACCGTCATTCCCGGATAAACCTGTCGCTGCCATGATATGACCAAGGTATTTACTCTTCAAATGAGCTGCATCGAGGAATAACAACGGACGACAATAATTGAATCCACGAATGCATGAACCGAAACAAATAAACAATCTCTGAAATTTTTGAGTCTCATTATCAACTTCCAAAACAACACGAGATCCAGGGTTGGTTTCAGTCAGTTTCTTGGTATACCATTTCAAGTACATAAATGATTTCTCATTCTCTCCCCATGTAATATTCATTGCATTCCTCTTCCCTGCATATGCATAATAATGACTAATGTCAAAGCCATACTCTCTTGTAAACTGATCTATAATATCCTTTGTCTTCTTCTTTGGATTCTGTTTAATTTCTTCAACAATCAAACTACTAATAAGTTTCTTCGACAAGTGTGGTCTGTTAACAACACCACCACAACATGTGTGCTTCTTATTTAACTCCTTGATAATAAAAGGACTACCTTCAACACCATCAATGGAAACAGTATAAAAACCATTTACATTTGTCTTCTTCTTTCTTAGAACAACAGGCACCAATCCTCAACTTCTCATTCCTTGTAATCTTAAAAGAAAACCCGGATACAGCATGATATTTCAATAAATCAAGACGAATTTGTTGAACACCTCCATAAAAAATCTGATTGACACCATGAAAAAGACCAAACCAATGCGCAGACTTCAACTGTTCTTTGGCTTTAGTAGAGACATCATAGTCAACTAATTTTGAAAGTGTTGAATGCTCAAAAGATACATTTCCTAAACTTCGTTGCTGCTCATATGGTATGAATGATGAAAATTCTGAACTAGATGATTCATCTGTATACTTCACATGCAACTCAATAGATGGAAGCTTGTTAAACACAGTAAATAAAGCAACCGATTGGAGATCAAAATCAGTATTGATAACCTTTTGTTGATCACTAACTATGTGAAAAATTTCAATAGAAAAAGAAGATAATTCACTCCATCTTGAACATATAGTAGACTTCAAATCACAAACACTTGATTGAAGACCAACACGAATATAAAACATATCATCTTTGTGAAATACAACAGCAAGAACAGATTCCATGACCTACATGAAAGCATGAAAACGGAATAGGTTTCAGTGTATGTGAATACAAAAAAAAAACAACAAAAAATGAAAAATGAATATTGACATCAACAAAAATAGCAAAAATGTGATTCGAACACAAACATGAAACACATGTATGAAACTGAAATAGGTTTCAGTGTATGTGAATATAAACAACAACAAAAAAAATGAATATTGAAATAAAAACATTAAAAAAAAAGAGGACTGAAACCGATAGAGGTTTCAGTGTATGTGAATACAAAAAACAACAACAAAACAACACAAATTTGATTAACTAACGTATAAAGCAAAAATGTATGAAACCGAAATAGGTTTGAGTGTATGTGAATACAAACAACAACAAAAAAAATGAATATTGACATCAAAACATAACAAACAAAGGACTGAAACCGATAGAGGTTTCAATGTATGTGAATACGAAAAACAACAACAAAAACTGAAAAATGAATATTGACATCAACAAAAATAGCAAAAATGTGAAGATAGAATCAGGAATTATAATTAACTGAGTATATAGAGATGAAAAGATTGAAAGAAAAAGAAACAAATGTTCGCAAAATAATTTACTGTTTCTGTTCTTCAGTTCATCACGAAAAAAATGAATAGAAACAAAAAATAATTTGATTTAGAATGAACAACCAAAATCAAAACGTGGATTATCAAAAAACAACCAAAAACAAAAAATCATGAATTAGAATTACCTGATAGAGCTGAACAGAGTGAACGAAGAAGAAACTGATGTTCGAACAAGAATACCTGTACAGAGTGAAGTTCCTGTAGAGAGTGTTGCTTGAGATGATTCGAAGATGTATATAGTAATGATTCCAAAAAAATGTTGTTGAATGAATGTATGTTCTTCAATTATACAACAGCAACAACGAATTCAAAATACAGGAACTGATTTTGATTTGAAGAAGATTTCAAAAAACAGATTTGAAAAAAGAACAAATTGAAAGAAGCATCAGGGAATTTGGAGGCGAAGATAGATTTTTTGTTTAAACTCTAGACGAATTTGGAGGAGAAGATATTAAGTTGTTGACAAAATCAGATTTGATACTTTTTGAAGAAGATTTGATTTTGTTAGATTGTACTTCCATTTTAAAAAAGGTATAACTTATATAGAAAGGGCAATTATGGTATATTGAAAGTAGTTAAAATCAAAATATAAATAGAATTAAATTTAAATGGGGTTTTTGTCACATTTTTTATGAAAATTGTTTTTTCTTATAACAAATAATAGTGATGTGTTTGTGTGAAAGTTATTTGGTCACCTAGTTCTTTTATACCATGTTTTATTTATTAAATGGTATCTCTTAGCGTTTAGGTTTTAATTTTATCCAGAATTATTTTTAGGTCTCAGTCAACGAATTGACCATGTTTAACTGGATTAACCGAGTTAAAATATAAGATAACTAATTAAAATCTAACTTTTAATTTATTTACTAACCCTATCATCATTTTTTTTAAGCCATGTTTACAAACATATATTACCACATCCACAAATCACACTGACTTTCCATCGGAAGTCTATCTAGGCCCCTTCGGTCGAATCCCTGTGAATTCAAGAAGACCACCAGCTCCATGACATCCAAGACTACCTATCATTCTTCAAATATTAGCATATCGTTTCCTAGAAACTAAACCACCAACAATATTTCCAGCTTGCTTAGATGGAGCAGCAGGAATGGTAACATCAATACTCATTTTGTCATGGAGCTGCCAGATAATATTGCTTTAATTTTGATAATCGTTTTTTGAGAGCGATCCAAAAAGAATTTGGGACAACTAATTTAGTTCCATCCAATGAAGGTGGTTATGAGATATCTTAAAAATAGAAAATATTTATATTATCTTTTACTTTTACACTAAACTTAAAACTATATCCTTTATTTTCATATTCATTTTGAATACTCATCTTCTCTTTCTTTATATCTACCGATTGAATTTTTTTTCCATCGTTTTCATTTTGATTGAAATCAAATATTATCGACTAAACAAACTTTAAGATTAATTGTTTGTACTTGAAACCAAAATTCATTAACCTTGAAGTTGAAACTTAGAACATCAAAACAAATTCGAGTTAAACAAACAAAACGGAAAAATGGTAGTAATTGTGTCTAAACTTAGATTTTATTGCTTGAAATCAAAAAATTGATCGAAATTTTAGCTAGGATTTACAGTTGCAGAAATATAATCGGTAGGTAATAAGTTTATTTTATCCACCATAATCGGTAGGTAAATTGATCGTTATCTACCGATTGTTTTTGTGTCAACAAATTCAATTTCTTTGTACTAAAAATTAAGCATAATCGGTAGATAACATGAACCCGTATCTACCGATTGTGAAAGCATAAAAATTCGAAATTTGATAAGTTTTGTAAAAATTGTATTTGGGGTTACTTTCACAATCGGTAGATAATGAACATCACGAAACTACCGATTGTGAAAGTAGAGAAATTCTAAATTTTACTAGTTTTGAAGAAAAAAAAAAATTGGGGCAACTATCGCAGTCGGTAAATAATGAACATCACGAAGCTACTAATTGTGAAAGTAGATAAATTCGAAGTTTTACTAGTCTTGGAAAAAAAAAATTGGGGCAACTATCACAATCGGTAGATAACAAACATCAGGAAACTACCGATTGTGAAAGTAGAGAAATTTGAAATTTTTTACTAATTTTGCAAAAAAAAAAATTGGGGGTAACTATCAAAATCTGTACATAATGAACATCACGAAACTACCGATTTTGGAAGTAGAGAAATTCAAAGTTCTACTAGTTTTGAAAAAAAAAATTGGGACAACTATCACAATCGGTAGATAACGAACATCATGAAACTATCGATTATGAAAGTAGAGAAATTTATAATTTTACTAGTTTTGAAAAAAAATAAAATTGGAGCAACTGTCACAATCAGTTGATAATGAACATCATAAAACTACCGATTTTGAAAGTAGAGAAATTCAAAAATTTACTAGTTTTAAAAATAAATAAATTTCGGACTATCACATTCGACAGATAACAAACATTATGAAACTATCGATTATGAAAGTAGAGAAATTTAAAATTTTACTAGAGGAGACAGCATGGATGTTCCATCACAATCCATTAGGGGAAATAAGGTTAAATATTGTAGTATAACTTAAAACACCCCAGCTAATGTTGCTGAGGAGATCTCCATTAATAGTATTTACTAGAGACAGGTTACATCAGATTTTTGTTATAGGGAAAAGCCACAGTAACTTAAGGGAAAACTGGATTCCAATCGAGCAGAGTTGAGATGGCGTCTAGAAGGAAATTTGAATTGGTAGTAATATGTAGAAATTAATTTAAAAGGAAATTTGAACTTGTATGAATTGCATAATTGACACTCAACAACAACAACACCTTACAACAACATTTTAAAACCCAAATAGAAAGGTCAATATGAGGAACTTGTCATCAACTCTTACCGCGTAAACGCATTCCGAATCATAGATGGACCTGCATCATTGACAGATGATGGTGATCCAGATTGCTTCGAGGGAGTTACGTCATTGCCAGATGATGTTGATCCAACATGTGTACCATAAACTGGAGATGTATTCCCTCCTCCCCCTACATAGCGGATAGGTGCTTCATTGCTCATGTGAAGGGCGCGTAAATCGGCTTCACCAGCATCCCCACTCAAAAATTGGACGATTTTTTGGATGGTTGGCCTAGCAGTGGGATCAAAACGGCAACACATTAACCCAAGCTTTAACACCAAAAGCATCTCTTCTTCTGCATATTCACCACCTAACTTCTTATCAACGGTACTGAAAATTGCATTTTCCTTCAAAGAAGATAAAACCCAATCAACCAGATGCAGACGCCGTTCAGCCACCAAATTGGGTCTTCTCCCGCATGCAACTTCAAGCAAGAAGGCACCAAATGCGTACACATCGGTCTGCGTCGATGGCATTCCATAATGCATTTCTGGAGCAATGTATCCCATTGTACCAACTACTCTCGAAGTTGGAGCACTATCCGCACCATGATCATACAGTTTTGCAAGACCAAAATCTCCCAACCTTGCATTCATCTGACCATCCAATAAGACATTACTGGATTTAATGTCTCTGTGAATCACAACTTGTTCCCACCCTTTATGCAGATAATACAATCCATTGGCGACATCTTTTATTATTTGAAATCTCTGACTCCAATTAAGCGTGCAGTATAATGGATTCCGTTTCGGATAGAGAAATTTGTCTAGACTTCCATTGGGCATGAAATCATAGACCAAAAGTAGCTGTCCTTCGTGTTCACAGTAGCCATGGAGGTGTACCAAGTTCCGGTGACGAAGCTTACCCAGACTGTCGATCTCCGCCATAAACTGTTTCGATCCATACTTTGCATCACGGGAGACTTTCTTGACAGCAACTTGCATTTCAGAATTAGGTATTACACCTCGGTAGACGGTACCAAAGGCACCTTCGCCAATTTGCTCCTTGAACTCATTTGTAGCCTCTTCCAGCTCACTGTATTTAAACTTTCGAAGCCCGGCTACTGGTGGAGGTGATGGTGGCCGTACTGGGATGTTGTTTATCTTTGGCTTCCGCAAACAGAGGCCTAAGATTACCAATAATGCCAGAATTAGAATTGAGCCACCTACAGCCGAGGCAATTATCAACAGTTTCTTGTTGTTTTCAGAAGTCTTGGGAGGAGGAGGAGGAGGAGGAGGAGACGGAGATGTAGGAAGCTTTGGAAGGTTTGAAAGGTTTAGCGCTTGAGCTTTTCCACCAATCTTAAAACTCCATCCTAATACGTAATGATATGTTCGTATACTTTGGGTAGAAGCTGAGAATCCAACGTACATGGGATTTAAGAAAATATCTGAGAGATCTTGGGTATATGTCAAGAGTGGATCATCTGGTTTAGAAACATTCAATGGAGCTAATCTGACTTCAATTTTCTTGTCTATCCAATCATACTCTACCCACACTTGTACCGGTTCCTTGTCAAGACTTAGTTTCTTGAATTCCCCATTGCTGAAGTAACCAGGGAAACTGGAATTAACAGACTTCAGACTGTTGATATCGATTCCGACATGGGGACCTCCGATGGTTTCAAACTCGACATTGTTGACTGTATCCAGCTCGACCGCGAAGACATGGTTTGTGGAATTTCCATTGTTGGTGCCGTTAAATATGCCAAGAAATTGGTTTGCTAAAGCTCCCGGTAGACTTCTTTGAGGTGCAATAACAAAAGCCATTCCCTGACCGCTTATTTCATTCAATACAGAAGCTATTGCAATGACAAAAGTTGTAGAGAAGGAAACATTACCCTTGAGTTGCAATGGAAGGGAATAGAAGGCACTACCTCTCTCAAACTGATTTTTGTGATCGGTTAATTGCAAGAGACCGTTCTCTGTGACACGAGCTGCTTTATCAGGAGTCAAATAAGAACCAGTAAAATCATTGTAAAAAAATTCTGAATTTGCAAAACTCTGGATCAGTAAGAGTAACAAGAAAGTAACAATCTCCGAGAAGATGATCCTCCTCATCTTTGTAAATGAACGTTTCATGAATTGTTTGCAAGGCTAAATTTCTTGCCAGAGCGAATATAAACAACATATGGACATGAAAGTAGAGATTAACATTTTCATTCAGAAAACCATGAATATCTAAATACTAAATGGATTGCTCAATTCAGACATGTAGCTGATGTCAAGTTACTTAAAAACAGTTTGAAGAATTCAGAGAAGACATTTCACGGGTATGAATGCGACATTTTTATTCAAGTAGAACACTTGATCGAAGTACATTCTTTCCATCTATTATTGACAATGTACATCAAGACCAACTCCGGTGCCAGAATTCTGGAAGTAACGAAACCAATCACATCTTGCCACGTGGTTTCTTCGACCGTCAAATGATTGACTTGTCGCCTCAACCACTAAGGACAACTACTTCAGCCCTCACCCGCACTGTCCGTAGTTCATGCCATGTTTGATATTAAAACAAAGATGCAAAATTCGACTGCAACTATCTAATAGAAGAATTCTAACACTCTCATTTGAAATCCAAAAGGCGTTTTCTGAATATTGTATGTATATGTCTTTGGGTGAGTTTTTTGTGCCCAGACTGGGTCTGCATTATTCCCGTTACCACACTTTCAGCGTTATCTCTTCAGTATATGCAAAGTTTTTGCCACTGTAAATTTCATAGCCTAATTGGATTTAATGCAGATGAGGTCAACTAACATGTCTTTGCTGCAATCGTCAAATGGATGCCAATGACATATTATTTATTAATGGAAAAACCATCAAGTAAGTGAGACCCAATGCTGCTCATTGATTCTGCAACTTCATAACTATTGCACCGTTTTTTAACATGGATTAGGCGGTAACTTGGGAACCAATTCAGACGGAGTGAGTGACTTTTAGGCCAACATGTAAGTTTAGTTCAAATAAGTAGAATTGTGGATCACTTGTTCACCGGTTATGAATCACTTATCAGAATAGCTCGACTTTGGGTCACAATAACAGGAGAAATATAAATTTAAACATAAATAAATATAAATATAACATAGCCAACTTTAAGGGTTGCTCGGAAATAATTTGGGACTATTTATTTAAACTCATTTAAGGATAAAGGATAAGGATATTCTAAAATTAATTAAAGTATTAAATTATCTTACCAGTTCAATTTACGTGCTACCATTTAAATCTTAAACTATTTTTTTTATTTTTTATATTTTTATATACATATTTTATCTTTTAAATGTTTTTATTCTTATATTATTTATATATAAATTAAATGAAGAAAATTTAAAAATAATCGAAAAATAAAAGATCATAAATCAAATCAAATAAATAATATATAAAAAAATTAGATACTTTTATTTTTATTTTTATTTTTTCTAATTTTTTATTTTGAGCATTGAATTCAAATTCATCGCTAATTTCAAATGGCCAAAACAAAATAAGCTTCTATCAATTTTAGGTCCTTCTTTCTCCCTAAACCCTTTGGAAACAATATGTAAATCTCTGTATGAAAACCGTTGTATTACATAATTAAGGTCCTAATCTTCAACCACTCTAACAAACTTCCTCTTCATTATGATAAAAAGCACACGGAAAATCATTAACACCACCAAACCTGATGTCATCTTTGATTTCATCTTATAAGGCCCCTGTTGAAGAAGCTTAGGAAGTCGAGAAAAAATAAACGCCTGAGCTTCGCCGTTTAGTTGCTCTAAGAACTGTTTTGGCGGGGTTCTTAGAAGCCCTCGTTGAAATGCAATAACAAAGACCATCCCTTGTCCGCTTAACTTGGGGATATATTCAAACACTATAGCAAAGACGAAGGTAGTAGAGCATGATAAGTTACTCTTGAATTGAAATGGAAGAGAGTAGAAGGCACGGGCTTGCTCAAAAATGTTGCTCAAAATAATGAAACTGAACTTACAACCAAAGCAATTAATAGTTGTGTACCTGGTAAGAATGGCAGGGATGCCTGCAGAAGCTCTGTACACAGCAGCTTTCGGTTCAGCTGTCATACCCCTAAGGCCCTGTTCGAATCTGGATTCGCCAAATGCAATATACTACCTCGTCCAAGAAAAAATGATATTTTTACTTTTTTATTTTTATCTAAAAATAGGCTAAATTCAAAAAATAAAAGTATCACTAGGGGTGGAGGGTGGTTTAGTTTAGAGTCTTTAGACTGTGGCTCAGAGTATGATGGTCACCATATATATAACCCCTCTACATCATTCAACAAATTAAGAAGGCCTACCATATATATAACCCCTCTACATCATTCAACAAAGTAAGAAGGCTTGCTTTCATTCTAAAGCCACAGAGCTGCTAAAATGACACAACTTCAAAATATACCACAAGAATCATGTGCACATATTTGAATAATCAGATTGAAAATGAGATAAAAGAGAAATTTATATTCATCTAGTAGGTGACTTCATTCTAATTCATCTAGTAGGTGACTTCACAATCATGTAGACAAATTTGAATAATTTAAGCAAATACAACATTCCAATTTGAAATAGAACAAAGCACTAATAATTGAGAACAACCAAATCATGGTCTAGCTAAGGTATAAGAAGGTTATAATTCCAATCCAGCTTCTTCAATTGATATTACACTTCTTGTACCACCATAACTCGAATAAGAAACCAAGAGGCATGTAGAACTGATTGAACTGATTTTATTCTGTACAAGATTAAGCCCATAACTAATAATTTCAACACAATTGGTATCAAATTGGCAAATGCATTTGTTACTCTTTCTTATATTTCCAACAAAATCGACAAAGAATATTGTTGATAAAGAAGATTGATTGTGTTTTTACACTACAAAGAAGAGAACTAACTATTTATGGGTATTTAACTTTACATTAACATATTGAACTATAAAAAGTTATCTAAGATGCCAATTACATAGGCTTTTATCCTTCCTAGTAATGCTTTACATCCTCTTCACCCGTCGGCATCATCCATTCTACTGCATTCCAAGGCTTAAGTTCAACAATGACAGATTTGTCACAAGCTATTTCTGCAGGAGAGAATGATACTTGTTCCGTCGTTGCTTCGCATGGACTTCCCCATCTTATATTTTTGTTATAAAAGGAATTGCCATTCAATTGCTGTGCGCTAACAAAAGGCAACAACGAATTTTCCGTCTTCAGAGATTCAGCGTGAAATGTACTGACATAAGAAGGTATGTCAAAGTAAAGTAACCGAAGCTATATGACATTAAGGCTGTCGCAGAATTGTTATCTGAGGATGATCCAGGAGGTTCTGATCCAAAACCTGTTGATCCGGTCGGATCTGATCCAAAGCCAACTGGTGGAGGTAGATCTGTTCCAAAGCCACCTGTTGGAACAGTCGGGGTTGGTCCAGCTGGGGTCGGAGTGTTTACGATGGATGGACTGGAGCTGAAATATAACAAAGAAATTATCAGTCTAACTATTATTTCACATATCAAGCATACAAATCTGAAGATTAAAGACCAAATGTTTTTACCTAGATGATGGAAATTTGCACGTCCCGGAGCCTACAAGAAATTCACAAAAGAAAACTTATTTAGAGATTATGTGGAAATTTTGTCAGTTATTCATTTATAAATGTAGTAATGACATTAAGTCCGATATTCATATCAGCTTGCCACAATAGTCGATTTATGTACACAAGTTAGCAACCATGGCGACCGGGGCAATGTTCGGCCACAGGGGGTTTCTCATGTCAAGATTATTGAACCTGGTTAGTTTATGAAATGGGTAATTTTTTCATAGTAAATTCTAGACCTCGACGTTTTATCAGCAAAAGCAAGATAAAATGGAAACTAGTCAAGGTCGAACACGAGAGGGTGGGAGGTGGGAATTAGTAACTGGTCATTACAGCTTCAGCTTAAACCTTGTTGGATAAAAACAAACAAACAAAACTTTAGTCAGATCAATCTTACTTGGGTCTGTAGTGGTTGTCATGGCAGTCCCTCCAAAACTGCAGCTAGTTGGCGCAGGCTTCTTTTGGTAGTAGCTATTAAATGCATAGGATGCATGATCTCGAAGTGTATTTGGGTTGTAACAGCTTCCACCTTGTTGAATTTTTGAACAATCAGCGCCACCAAAACCACAAGCATAATCAAGAGCGACCTGCAAAGCCGTTTGTGAAGCTGATTGACTTGCGACACACCATGTTCCTGATCCACCACCTCCGCCTCCACCAAAACCGGCACCTCCAGTGCCACCAACACCACCTCCATTTCCACCACTGCCAACACCACCACCATCTCCATTGCCACCGCCACCAACACCACCATCACCACCTCCATTTCCACCACCGCCAACACCACCATCTCCATTGAAACCTCCACCGCCACCACCTGAGGGAGGATCAGTTATGGTAGTTGGCGGTGGCAAAAGTAAAAATGGAGTTGGAGGTGTTATAGTTGGTGGTGGTTGGAGAGGGAAAATTGGAGTAAGAGGGGTCAAGGTTGATGTGGGTGGAGATACAAATGGGCTTGTAATCGGCGTTGTTGTGGGTGAATTGATAGGATTAATTACAGGGACTGTAGTTTGATCTCTAATGGTTGTACTCAAGGGTACATTTCTTTCATCTTCAATGACTTTCCTGTGAGAAGAGACCTGAGGTGATTTTCCTTTATGATTCAGGTTCTTCTTCTCTGTTTTACTTGCACCTATAATTCCAAAAAACAAATTAGTCTGATCAATTTGCATTCATTTTTTCAAATTTTCAGATAGTAACAAGAAATTAAACAAGTATACGAATATTCTACTAAACCTGAATAAGAAAGACCCAAGAGAAGGAAAATTATGCAATAAAGAACTCTACGAGTATTCATCTCTCTCGGAAGTTGCTCCTAGAAACTGGTGTTTCAGTTTTCTTAGTCGTCTTTTCTTCTGTGGGGTTGTCTTAGATTAATAGAAATGCCCAAGTTAAAAATGATGATGAGGAGGAGTAGGATGAGATGTTTCAAATAACAAGAGAAGATGAGAATGAAATTGATGTTAGAAAGGGGATATATCTCATATTTCCAATTATTTACTTATATAAATTAAAGAAATGGAAATTTGAAGAATCAGAGCTTTCTTGAGACTTGAGAGAGAAAATAGAATAAAAGGAAACTTGAGTAAAGAGACATAGAAGAAGGGAAAGGATCAATTACAAGCTACACGCAAGATAAAAACACAAAAGTTGGGACATGAAGAAGAGAAAAGATTTTCAAGAAAAGAAGAAAGGAAAAGAGAATATTTATGTTTCTAACTGAAGTAATGAAAAAAAAAAAATCAGTATCATTAAATTTACTAATTATATCTTTATCTCAAAAGAGATCCTTTTACTGGTTTGCAGGTGCTTCCATTTGTATGATTCCCAGATGTGGGAGTTATAAACCTCGTATTTCAAAGGCAAAGTTGAATTTTACAGGAAGAAAAAGAATTATTCATAAAAATTGAACTTACCAAACAAAGCAATCAAATGTTGTATACCTGGTAACGATGACAGAGTTACCTACAGAAGCTGTGTGCACAGCAGTATCCTGGATTCGACAAATGCAACTTCTCCTTGGTTATGTATGGTTTGATGGTCACTATAGAGCTGCTAAATTGATATTACTTTCAAACTACACCACAAGAATCCTGATAAAATTAGTATAATCAGATTGAAAATGAGAAAAAAGAGAATTTTCCAATTCATCTAATAGGTGAGTTCACAATCATGTGCACAAATTTGAATAATTTAAGCAAATACAACATTCCCATTTGAAATAGAAGAAAACACTAATCATGGAGAACGACCAAATCATGGTTAAGGTTATAATTTCAATTGAGAATGCTGGATTCCAAAAGTTGTCTTTAAATCCAGCTTCATCAATTGATATTACACCTTCTTATATAACCAACAAAAGGAAATGTCAACACACGGTGAATCTATATCATCCTTGTGGGTTGTGTTCCTGAGATACAAGGTTTTGACGGAACCCCAAATCCCTATAACTTTCAGTCGATAAATTATAAAAAAAAAAAAACAATTTATTTCAAAATTGTGAGAAAACCCCACAAAAACTCATATAAAAAAGGTTATAAAGACTAAATCTTTCTAGATTTCGATTCAAAATTGTAGATGAAAACACAAACCCTAAGTGGAATACAAAAACAATACGGTATAGAAAGAGATAAAGAAAAAACGGTAATAGAGCAAGAACAATTGTTAATAAGCTGGTGGTTGATTCAGTAGTAGGAAGGATTGAGCTTGACTATGAGAATTGGAGAACGAATCTGAGGAGAAATATCTCATTTTTGGCGACAAAATGAAAATGAACAAGAGGAGAAAAATGAGAGTTGAAGGCTAAAAGCCTTGATATGCGTGCTTTATTGGGGCAAGTCTTTTGGATTGGTATACAGGCTACACCACTGTAGTCGAAATATCGACTGTTTTATCATTATTAGATCTTACATAATACTCGAGTCTATACCGATAGACCGATTTTTATCCAAAAATATCGACTGATATTAAAATTAAATAAAATTTTCAAATCCAATCCTTATAATTTTATAAATTGGCTATTGTTTTTAATTTTTTTTAAAGCATCTTTAGTGTTTGTGAAGCTGAATATGTGTGATGTATTGATGTAATAATATTAAAAATATGATGTACTATAATGATCTAATAATTATTAAAAAGAATAAACTAATTGAATTTTAGAATAATAAAATATAAGACTTTCTGTGCAACAATTTGAGAAAGATGAAGGGGAACAATATAAACCATGAATTTTGTTTGACTCTTTCTATTGTCTTTGAATCACAATATGTGACCACCGAGTGAAAAAATTAAAGTCTTTTTTCAGCCTAAATTTCTTGATTTACGACATATATAGTCTTTCTGTGCATATGTGGAAAAGTCAGTCAAACGTTAAGGACCGCCAGTTTGACACTTCTAAGTCGTCGTCCGATGATGTTAATAATTATAATATCAACGGAATCACCTAGAAACAATTGACAAGGTCACTAGGATTTTTCTTGCCCCATCCATCCAGAAACTCTTCTTTTTTCTATGTTTTCATTCGCTGGTAATCTTATAGCTTGGAACTCTATATTAGAGAAACATAATCTCTCTGATTTGAATATGTATATCAGTACAAAGAATTTTAAGATGTTACTTTTTATGGTTTTAAAAAAAAAAAAAAAAATTTATTTAACCTAAAAAATGAATGCATTTAAAAAATGATAACATCTTTTTTCAAAAAACTATAGGAATATTTTTTTATCAAACCAAAATTAGTACGAGAATGATAGATATTGTTATGTCAGCAGGTTCAGGAGTAAAGCCCGTCTCAGGAACGCATCCCACCAGTACTACTAGTGTAACATAATTTGAGAGACTTATCAATTCCGAGTCTCAAGGATCGGTTAGGATTATGCACAAGCTATTAAAATCCTTATCACCTTATCTTAACAAAGTATTTAAAGAATGTAATCCTTATCACCTTATCTTAACAAAGTATTTCTGATTCTATCTTTGACTGCCTTCTGTATTTAAAGAATGTAATCTTATAACAAAGTATCTAAGCAATAACGCATATTAAACCTTATGTTCTCACTTGGTATCAGAGCAGAAGATCCAAAAACCACGCACAACAATGGTTGCAAACACAACAATGCTTCACCAGCTACATATTAACCATATTGTTAATATCAAACTCACAGAATCAAATTATCTATTGTGGAAGACACAGTTTAAACCTTTGTTAAAAGGCTATAACATGTCTGGTTATATTGATGGAACATTTTAAAAACCTCCTCAACATTACCAAATCAAACTGATGTTAATCCTGAGTTTACAAAGTTTGAGGAAAAGGACAGCATACTCATGGGTTGGCTCCTTTCATCAATAACTGAGGGAGTTATGACTGGTATTGTTGGTCTTAATACATCTCAGGAAGTCTAGGAAGCACTAGAGGAGAGGTTTGCTCCAAACAATCAGGCATATCAAATGCACCTGAAAAGAGAACTACATAACTTGTGCAAAGGTAACCTTTCTATGCATGAATACATATCTAAAGGAAAAACCTTGTTTAATTCATTAACTGCCTCTTGAGTATTGATTATTGAAGAAGACAAGAAACAATCCATAATGAATGGATTGAATCAGGCTTATGATCTAATAGTGACTTCACTGAGCATTATTGATAACTTAAGCACTAACATTTTATGCGCACCTGTTAACATATGACATGCGCTTAGAGAAGCAACTAGCCCTTTTTCATGAGCCATTGGCAAATGTTGCAGCATATAATAACTCCAGGTTCCAACCCAGACAGCAGAACAGAAAGTACTCACAAAACCGTCAAGGCCCAAAACCCAGCAACATACCTCAAGCTACCAACCAGAAAGGTTCTCACAATCAGATCAAGGCCCATGTCAGATCTGTAGCAAACCAGGCCATATATCAAAGAAATGTTGGTTTCGTTACAAAGAAGATATGGGACCTAGACAACAATAGAAACGTGCACCATATATAACATTTCCAGGGGGTGCAATAGATAGCAGTTGGGTTCCAGACTCTGGTGCAACACATCATCTGACAGCAGATATAGGAGCACTATCTATAAGCTATGAGTATGATGGAACAGAGGGAGTTCATGTAGGAAATGGTAATTCTCTGAAAATAGCTAATGTTGGTAAGGCATCTTTCACACACAACAACTGTTACTTCTTTCTTAACAATGTCCTCCATGTTCCTTCTATAAAAGCAAATCTTCTGTCAGTACTAAATTTTGTGAAGATAATCATGTTTACTTTGTTTTTTACTCAAATTTCTTTTCTGTTAAGGATCTTCTCACAGGGAGAATCCTTCTGCAAGGCAAGAATGAGAATGGGCAATATGTTCTTGATGGTGTTCATAGAATAAAGACCATTGAACCATTTTCCTATCTTTCTGCTTCACTTCCTGTCTGGCACCAGCGTCTAGGCCATCCTCAGTTGCGCACAGTATCTATAATCATCAAAAATTATTCATTACCTGTCAAAAATAAAAACTTTCAATTTTGTGATTCTTGTCATTTAAGCAAAAGTAGAAAACTGCCTTTCTCTACTAGTACAACGGTGTATGACAAACCTATTAGTTTGGTTTCTCTGATTTATGGGTTTCCCCTCATCTATCCAAAAATGGTTTTCATTATTACCTGCTTTTAATAGATGCGTACTCTCACTATACTATGTTATACCCTCTAGTTAGAAAATCATATGCTTTATAGGTTTTTCTTCAATGGAAAAAGCAGATACAAAATCAACTAAATCATACTTTCAAAATATTTCAATATGACAATGGTGGGGAATACACAAAGTTCACTGCCTTTCTAAATACATATGGTGCATTTCACATGTTTTCTTATCCACACACCTCAGCTCAAAATGGCTAGCTGAGCGCAGAATCAGGCATATAACTGAGTCTGGTTTAGCATTACTCTTTCATGCATCTATGCCATCTGCTTACTGGTCAGAGGCATTCTCAACAACCTGTTTTTTTATCAACAAGTGTCCTGCATCCAAAAATCATGTCAAAACTCCCATAGAGTTATTATTTGACAAGAAAACAGATTATTCTTTTCTAAAGGTGTTTGGGTGTCTCTGTTACCCAAGTTTTAGAACCTACAATTCTAATAAACTACCACCCATATCACTTCCTTGTGTCTTCATGGTCTACAGTGGTCCTCACAAGGGATATTTATGTTTACACCTTCCAACACATAGAGTCTATATCTCCAGACATGTAATATTTGAAGAGACTTAATTCTCATTTGAAGTCAAACAAAGGGTTCCACCTGTGCATGTCGAAACCAAGGTAAGCTAATCAACCACTATCTTATCTTCTCCTCCATTCAAAATAGAAAGTTCAAATGCTTTGGCACCTTAGACACAAAAGGAACATGTGTCCCCTGCACCTGTTGCAACATAAACTAATACAGATGCAGAACCCATTGTTCCTGCAACATTGCTACAGACAGAAACCAATGATGCAATTCATGGGGAACAAAAATCCATAACAACACAACCACACCCAATGGTTACTAGAGCAAGAAGGGGAATCTCCAAACCAATACAAAAACTATGCATTAATGCAAAAAAACATCCACTTGAGAGTTTTGAGTTTATAGCTCCTACATGCTTCAACAAGGCAAGCCAGCATCAAGCCTGGAGACAGTCCATGGATGAGGAATACAATGCTCATATGCGCAATGGCACATGGTCTTTGGTTCCTTTTGTACAAGGAATGAATGTGGTAGGTTCAAAATGGGTGTTCAGAGTCAAAAAGACGTCAGATGAGAGAGTAGATCGTTATAAGTCTAGGTTGGTTGCCAAGGGCTATCACCAACAAGAAGGGGTCGACTATGGTAAGACATACAACCCAGTGGTAAAATCATGTACAATCAAGCTAATGTTGTCCATTGCTACTATGCACAACTGACTTTTGCGACAACTAGATGTGCAAAATGTATTTTTACATGGGGAGATGGAAGAAGAGGTGTACATGAGACAACCTCTTGGGTACACTGATCATGTATTTCCTAACCATGTTTGCAGGCTACATAAAGCCATTTATGGACTAAAACGGGCACCTAGAGTGTGGTTCTCTAAGCTCAGTGCTTATCTTGTGAGTAAAGACTTCAAGGCTTCAATAGCTGACAGCTCATTGTTTGTCAGAAAAATATTTACTCACATAATATACATCTTAATATATTTAGATGATATCATTGTAACTGGTTCTAATGCAGGTATTATCAATCAGTTAATCAGTGATCTAAGTGATGTTTTTGCAGTAAAAGACATGGGTACCTTATCTTATTTTCTAAGCATTGAAGTATTACAGAGAAGGCATTGTTTCTGAGCCAACAGAAATACATAGGCGATTTATTACAAAGCACAAAGCTTGATGGCATCAAACCGATGATTACACCACTTTGTCCATAAATGAAACTACACAAGCAAGGCACAACTAAGATTGGTGATCCATCATTTTACAGGAGTATTGTTGGGGCCTTGCAGTACCTGCATCTGACTAGACCGGATATTTCTATTGCGGTTAACAAGGCATGTCAGTACATGCAAGAACCTTATGTTGAGCATTGGGAACTCATCTGAAGAATACTGAGGTATCTTAATCATACTATTTCTTACAACTTACACATCATGCAAACTTCATAATTTTCCATTCAAGCCTATTCAGATGATGACTGGGCAGGAAACCTGGATGATAGACGATCGAAAAGTGGATATTGTATCTATTTGGAGGTAATCTCATTTCCTGGAGTGCAAGAAAGAAAAAAACGGTTTTCAAATCAAGTACAGAAGCAGAATACAGAGGGATGGCAATAGCAACTTCAGATTGCTTAAGGAACTGGGAATAACCACAGCACCACCAGTGCTTTGGTATGACAATTTAGGTGTAACGTATTTAACTGTCAATCCGGTGTTCCATGCACGCACCAAACACGTAGAAATCGATTACCATTTTGTCAGAGAACGTGTGGCCAACAAGGAGTTGCAGGTAAAATTTATATCTTCCAAGGATCGGATAGCAGACATTTCACCAAAGGTCTGATGTCACAAATGTATCAGTTCCTGAGAAGCAAATTGAATGTCGACAAGCTCCCCTTCAACTTGAGGGGAAGTGTTATGCCAGAAGGCTCAGGAGTAAAGCCTGTTAGAATTAAAAATGGATTCTTACTTAAAATGATTTTTGTTACTTAATATATCTTAGTGGGATCAAGGGTCACTAGTCCAAACTTGGGGTGGAAAAATAGAGCCATTCATTTTCACTTCTTAGTGAATGAGAAACCTTTGGTTTGTCCCATATTGGGAAAACCAAGGAGGAAGTTTATCCTCTTTACCACAAACGTTCTATATAAGGAAAAAGAACTAGTGGATTGGATATGGACTTAGGAAATGGACTAGTGGGCAAATGCACACATGTGCGGTATTTCGCACCGAAGCACCGCGGGCTTGCGGAGCTTGCGTGTGCTTTTGCGTGAGCCTTGGCGCGAGCCTTGGTGTGACATTTGGTGCGATCCTTGGTGTGAGCCTTGGTGTGACCATTGGTGTGTGCCTTGCGTGTGATAATCAACAGTCTTATTCTTCTTTAAAAGAAAAAGAAAAGTTATATTTTTTCTTACCCCAGTCACAGCCACTGACCTGACGACTTTTCCCCTCTTCTTGCTTTGATTTGCGCACTAGTTTACTTCTTAATTTTTCTTCTACGGTTAAGTTCACAACGGGCCAACAAGTCTTGCTAACTGGGTTGGTATCAGGTGGTTTTATCCTGGATTCAAATTTGTCATCTCTAAAGGTATAGCAAAATCTTTCTAAAGGTGTACCTGATAAATATTGAGTTAAGGGCAGTCTGTTGAACATGCGAATCCACCTCTCTGTGCTTGTGTGTTGTCTGAACTGTGCTGTTTTGTTCTAACGATTAATCTCTTTCAAGTTTTTGTTTGGTTTGCTTACTGTTACAGGAATATTCTCCAACATTCTTAACTTAATATTTGTATTATTTGAAAAAAATCTGTAACAATGGTGAAGACTGATGTTGACAGACCTCAGAAATTTTCTGAAAAGGACTTCAAGAGATGGCAGTCAAAAATGTTATTTTTCCTGAGTTTCCACATGCTAGATGAGATGGTTCTGAAGCTTTTTGATGAGTCTCTGAATGAACCTGAAAAATTACAGGACTTAGAAAGTTGGAAGAGAAGTAATTATATGGCCAAAAATCATAACCTAAACTGCCTAGAAGATGCTCTATATGATTTTTACAATGCTAAGGATAATTTCAATGCTTATAATCTATGGACTGCACTACAAGATAAATATGAAGCAGAAACAGCAGGAAGTAAAAAATTCCTAGTTGCACGTTTTCTGGAATATAAAATGATGAATGATAAATCAGTGGTTGATCAGTTTCTGGAGTTGCAAAAAATTATTAATGAAATAATTGCTGAAGGAATGGTTATTGATGAAATATTTCAAGTTTCTGCTGTTATTGAAAAATTGCCAAATTCCTGGGTTGAATACAAGAGAAGACTAAGGCATGAAACTGGTGAAATTTCCATGGTAGAATTGGGCAAGAAAATCCAAGTTGAAGAATTGTTGTGTTCAAAGGACAAGAATGTTTCTTCTGCAAGAGACATGTCAAACAAAGCTCACGTCATCGAACACAAATTTGCTAATCTAAGTTTGGACCACAACAAGCGCAAGCCTGGCCCGCAAAGAAAAGGTACATTTCAAAAACCAAAATCTGCTATTGGTAAAATTAAGGGAGCATGTTATGTTTGTGGTGTGTCCGGCCATATGGCAATTCATTGTAGAAAACGCAAAGATGCAAATTTTAAGAAATCAAATGTAAACTTAGTTGAAAGCAGTAAAAATGAGTTTTCTGGCACAGTGTCTGAGGTTAACTTAGTTACCAATGTGAGAGACTGGTGGGTAGACTCTGGAGCTACCAAACATGTCTGCGGAAGTAAAGACATGTTCACCTCCTATCAGACGGTAGGAGAAGGAGAAAAACTCTATATGGGTAATTCATCTGCAGCACAGGTTGCAGGAAAAGGAAAAGTTTCGTTGAAGCTCTCTTCCTGGAAAATCCTCACATTGAATGAAGTTTTACATGTACCGGACATCTGCAATAATCTCGTTTCAAGTGGTGTGCTAGATGATAAGGGCTTTAAGATTGTATTTGAGTCTGGGAAAGTGATTATCACTAAGGGAAAGGACTTTGTGGGAAAGGGCTATAAGGATGAAGGCATATACAAATTATCTGTAACTTCTGTTGAAGTTAATAAAATTTATTCTTCTTATGTTGCTGTCTCATTGAATATCTGGCATGGTATACTTGGTCATGTAAATTATAAATCAATGAACAAATTGGCAAACTCTGGCTGCATTCCAAAATTAAATTTGGAATATGAACATAAATGTGAAGTTTGTGTAGAATCAAAATATGCAAAGAAGTGATGTAATTTTATATAGTGGTAAAAAGAGGTTCGATTCTCGAACTTGTGAAGGTAATGATTTTAGAAAATATTGGACTTAACCTAAACTAATAAAAATCAGGAAAATACACTAGAGATGATTTTGAGAAAATATGGAAAATACCAGGAATCAGGAATCAGGTAATTCTAACA
>JAJJMC010004981.1:225265-245659 GCA_023531435.1 Papaver californicum
TGCCTGATCAATTTTGCGGGCTCTCCTGCGTTTCCACTCTCAAGCTCTCCAGCACTCATCATGATTGGGCTGAAATTGAATTACCATAAAACCAACGAGTAATTAGGATTTTGCAACTTTTCAACTTTTCATTTTCAATGAAATTCATAGAGGTAATATGGCAAACTCACTTGATTCCCATCTTGGCCATGACAAGCTCACACTGGAATGATTTTCCTTGACCCTTTCCTCCCCAGATACCCAAAATAAGAGGAACCTGCAATGATTACACGCATTAGCAATGAGGATTCATATAGATTCATCAAGACGTACCCGAACTACATTCTTCACAAAAATGATCTAATGTACGACTAATATATGTACCTTGATGTTGGGCAAGGTCATGAAGTTCTTGGTAATGTGAACAACAAGCTTGTCCATGAAAGCTGGAGCAATGTAGAATCCACTCATGGTGTTGTCAAAGTCGTAGCTGAGCAAATGGTTTATAAACGTATAATAAGAAACGCTTCCATTGTACATAAGCAATCGAAAAACACAAGAAACAAAAGAAACTCAGGATCAATTTTAAAAATGCTTACGTTCGTTGTCCTTTGCTGGCATATTCGTAAGAACTCATGACAGCAAAGTGAGTTCCAGCATCCTGAGGAGCTTGGAAAAGGGAGTCAACCATTCCCTTTCCTCTGGTGATGTCTTGTTGATCATCAGACATGTCGTACGCAAGTCCCGCCCATTTGTCATCATTCTTAGTAGGATCAACCTCTTTTGCAGCAACAACTTTGAAGCTTCTTGACGATGGTTTTGGTGCAGCAAAAGAATTGACCTTTTTCAAGCTGCTGCCCAAAAAGGCGGAGCTTTGGCCAGAGCTTGGCAAGCTCAACTGTATCAATCCAACAGTTTCATTTAGACCACAACATGATTCAGATGATATCAAAATTCACAGTTTCGCACATCATAACTCTATAATCCTACCCATACAAATCATTTACGTGTTATTTAAACGTAAAGATTCATTCGACAAGTAGAAATCCTAATATACAAACCCAAATTCCGAAAGGATCACCAAATATGAACACATACTAGAACTAACGGAGAAGAAATTTGAAATCTAAAGTACACAGTAATTGTAACTATTGATGATAATACCAATGAAGTTGAGAGATATAAGACGAATACTTACTGGTGCTCTGTTAACTGCTCCAACGGTTGAGAAAGCAGCAGCCATTGGTGATCAGACTTCTGCAATCAAACTCGAAAAGAGTACTACTTTCTGTAGAAGATAGCAGGAGTTTGCACAGTTGAAGAAAGATAAGGTGAGGAGTGGAGTGTGAAGAGAAGTGAACGAGCTATAAAGAGGAGAAACTCAAGTGTGGGCATTGAGTTCAAGATGGATGGATTAGCTTATTGATCAAAATTTCCTAACGGCCACACACTCGAGATTAGTTACGTGCCACGTGTCGATCAACAGTGTAAGAGTTAGTTATAGATAACGTTAATACAAAATAGAGGCTTCTGGGGGGGTATCTGCAGTAGACTTGAGGTTATTAATGCTCACCCTCTCATCTCTGTTCCACAAAAATTTCAGTGGAAAACAACAATTCATGATGCAGGAACTAGAAAGAGATGGAAAATTTTGGAGTTTTTCAGACTTACAATAATTCCACAAAAATTTAAAACATTTTAGACCAATCACAAAGCTCTTGCAGCTCTTCTGGTACCTTTCCAATAATAGATGCAGTAATTATCCCCATCCGATAATGTAACTCGACAATGGTTGATCAATTGGTACCTGCACATCGGCTTCGTCTCTCTTAAGGGCGCTGCTGATCCTTGCTTTGTAACTTCCCTGCACATTGGGTTTTCCCCCATTGACTAGTTTAATTTGAGCCAAATGAATGAAAAAAAATATGAGATGTATGTCTAGTTTGATTCAACAAAATGTGAAAATTATGGTGACGACATTTTATTTATGAAGAATTACAACAGATTCAACAGTCCGAATTTAGTTTACATACAAATGAACTTTGCACGTCTGGCTAACTGGCCGGGCGTGAATTTCTCTCTAAAAATGATTTGACACAAAGAAACTGCAGCTAAAATTCAGTGCTTTGCTCAGTAAGGTTTTTAATGCTTTACTTCAAGATCTTCGATTCTATCTCCTCCAAGCTCAAACCTTTTGTCTCTGGAACGATGAAGACTACGAACAGAAGAGA
The DNA here is from genome assembly GCA_023531435.1 of Papaver californicum. Lineage (NCBI taxonomy): Eukaryota > Viridiplantae > Streptophyta > Magnoliopsida > Ranunculales > Papaveraceae > Papaver > Papaver californicum. Next base: position 227,476 of record JAJJMC010004981.1, read on the forward strand.
GACTAAAGCAATACCGGCAAAAAGTAGGAAAAGATTATCTGCCCCCAATAGTTCCTGCAGAATTTAGCAAGCATCTAGGTTAATTGGTTACGTAACAAATAGCTTTTCAAGTCCAGCTACAAAACCATGGACCAACTGGTTTAATATAAGAAGACAAGGATCAATTAAAATCGCATTCGATACCTTCAACGGGGAGAAAGCAAAAGTTACAAGAGCATTTGCACCAAAATTTGTTAGAACAGCAAGACTAATCCCACGCCCTCTCGTACGAATGGGGAAGATCTCGGATACCATTAGCCAACTTATTGGTCCAAAAGATATCTGTGGAGAAAATTTAAGCTCGTGTGATGCGCTACAATTGGTACTCTTAAATTATGATGTACAGGGTCATTTCCCTTCGTATAAGAACTAGGATAAGTTATGACAGTACAGACCTGATAGCAGCCGACATAAAGAAGCAGAGCAGCTACAGCTACAAGGGGATACCCCTGGAGAATTTTGTAATATGCCGAAAGAAACAACAATGAAGCGGTCTGCAGCAAACAAGGATAGACATGGGAAAATTCTCATAATTCCTTCACACGTCTAAAAATAACCAGGCATAACAGTAGGAACAGATAAATGAAGAACTGAGATTAGAATGATGGGTGATACATACGATGCCACTAACACCTCCAATCAGTAAAGGTCTCCTCCCAAGATCGTCAACTTTTAGGACGGCTACCCCTGTCATTAGGAACTGCCAAATGTCCAACGAAAAATTATTATTGTCATGAAAATAAACGAAATTGGTAAGTTCGGGATCGTGAAAATCTAATTGCAAAAAGATCATACCTTAAACAGACCAATTACAACTGAAACTCGGGCAGCATCTGATGCAGCAGCGAATCCAGCAGTCTGCAATACAATTTCACAGAAAAAGCTAAATAACATTCTCTTAACAATAGTGATTACTGAATTTCTTTTCAAGCTATGAAGAAGCTAATGTACCTGAAGAATGGAACCTGCGTAGTACAAAACACTTGGCTGCCCTGTTATCTGTCGCAGTAATAAAAGACTAACTCAGAAAGGAGAAAGAAAGAACCAAGAAATACACCGAAAAGTATCTAGATCGGTTTAGTATCATCAAAAGTTATGCTCATAACACACACGAAGTAACAGATACCTGCTGAAAAAGGACTAAACCTCCGCCAATTGTGAATGCCTTCAAACTCGGCCCTTGAAACACCTCCCAGAAACTGCCTTCAGACTCTTCATCAGCATAGGCCACTTTTAATGAGACCAGAGTTTCTTCTACTTGCTTCTCAGATACTTTATCACCAGCAGGCCGACCTCTCAATCTGCTTAGTCCTGCAATGGCTTTCTCCTTGTACTCCTGTAATGATGCTTTACCCTGAACTGCTCTGAGAAGCAACCAGCGTGGAGATGCTGGCAAACTCCACATGCCTAATCCCATTATGAGTGCTACAGGAGCACTAAACCCAAACATATAACGCCACCCTCCAACGGCATCAATCTCAACACTTCCAGCAAGATAACCTAACTGAATGGAAGAAAAAAAAAAAGTAGCTTACGAGATTTAATCAAATGAATGAAAATACTTCAAATCGATGTCTATCCAGTTCATTGGATTCACTTTTACAGATTACAGAACATTACCAGTATCCCAAGAACTATCATGAGTTCCTTCATAGATATAAGAGTTCCACGGATTTGAGAGGGGCAAGTCTCAGCAATATATAGTGGAGCTCCATGCATGGCCTGTTAGATCCAAATATTTTCAACAGTAGTAAGTATAGTGAGGAAAATAGTCAAGTAGAGAGATGAAAGTAGACTCAGATCAGCTCACCAAACCTATTCCAAGACCATAGAGAAGCCTCCCTAATATAAGAACATTGAGGTCAGGAGCTAATCCAGTGGTTAAACCACCAAGCGCATATAGCATAGCTGCTATAATAAGTTCACGTCTCCTTCCTTAAACAAAATGTAATTCTTGAGTCAAAAGATATACTTTTCAGAGAATACCCAAGATTAACTGCAGAAAGAACAGAAACATAGGTGAATTACCTAGAAAATCTGCAATGGGGTAGACGAGGACAGAACCGATGAGAGCTCCGTATAGAGAACCACTTACCTGTACAATCGATGCAAGGCAATCTTTAACTAAACTATGTTCTAGAAAAAATTCATGTAAATTAGAAGATGGTAACACAACCGAGTTGCAACACTTACCACAAGACCAAGCTGTATGGAAGATAGATCGAACCAAGTTGTCCCACTAAGCTCTGGTGACTGTAAAGTGCGCAAATATTGAATAGAAATTAGTACAGTACACAATAAACAGTGTCTCTCAAGCGTGAATTCATGAAGTTATTTACAACGGTATAACTATAAACAAGTTTGTAGATGAAAATGCTAGAGAAGCCGATTGGATGAATAAATAACATACCTGCAAAGAGATAGTAGCTCCTGAGGTAGCACCAATATCATAACCAAAAAGTAAACCACCCAGAGCTGGAAATAAGAACCTGCAAACTTTAACAGATTATTCCTTGGAAAATAAAACTGAGTCTCCTCTCAAAATCCAAGTTTATAGGAAGCTATAGTAAATGCTCTATGAAAGCTGCATTACACAAATACATGTGCAAAAAAGAAATTGCAGTTTTAAGTGCTCAAGGCTTTACACCCTTGTTTCAAGGCACAATTTGAACTACAGAACCAAATATGCAAAACTTCTCTAACAAAATGCTCTCATTAGCATGATGCAAAATTTCCCCGTTTCCGAGAGCCCAATTTATTGCAATCTAATAATAATCAAACATGAAAAACACCCACAAATTTCAATGATTTCAAAATTCTAATCCCCATTTTCTTAACCAAACTCAAAACCTCAGGCTCCCAGGATGAGGGAGGCAATGCCCCAAACTCACACAGGTGACAGGACCAAGGCACACTCTCACACCAACTCCAACTAGTCCTCAACTAATGGGGTTCCATCTCAGACCTCATTTTTAATGATGAATACAAAAAAAATGAGAAATGGTTTGATTGACTTACGGTAGAATCACAGAAGTCCAAGAGAAAACTTCATCTTGATTCACTACAGCTCCTCCATCAGAAACTAGAGACTGGATTTCCTCGTCTGATGATAAACTCTCTTTCTTAGCACCCACCTAATTACACCACATCAAAATTAAGTCATTTATTCAACAATCTAACAATAACCCATGTTTAAATTCCATACCTTTATATGTTTCCTGAGCTCCAATCTTGATGGAAGCAAAGACATTCTCTGGAAATTCAAATTCTTCTTCTTCTGTAAGAAATTTGAAGATGAGAAGCTTATTAAACTTATGGGTTTTGATTGAAATTGTGCTTTTGTATGTGACTGGAAGAAAAATGATGATGAAGTCGCAGAGGTTGTAGTAGTAGTAGTAGCCATGATTATGTTTTGATGAAATGTGAAAATAATCAGAGAAGAAGGCTGAGATTGTTGTCTGAGTCTAGAGAGTTGTGTTGATCAGCTAAACTAAAAGTCTTTCTTTTGGTGGTGGCTGAGGAAAAAAGTAAATGTGATTAGGTAAAGCAGGGAGTAGTTTAGATAATGGAATTAGAATTTAATGTGGTGTTTGTTCTGTTGACACGTATTGGAATTGTGATTAATTTATGATTAAAATCATATGATGATGTGTTTGAATGTTTACGTGGGATGATAAGATTAGGACAACGTGGTTGTAGAGTTAGTATATTATGTCGGTATATACAGTAACACCACGTGAGACACATGACATGATAACAATTCTGCCGTTGTTACCAAGTTTATTATTATAACACATTTTAACCAGTTTGAATATATCTGGCATCCTATTGTTTGAATATATCTGAATATATCGGGATTATCGGCCCGTACCTCGGTTCCATAAATAAATTTTTTTAAAAATCTTATTTAATTTCTTAACGGACTGTGAGTTAAATCGGGTCGAATGTGAAACCGGATCATGCACTATCAGACTCCACACAAACATAACACTTATCGGCCTTCAACTGCAGTGAAATTGACATTGCTACTTGAGCAGCAAATTGGCTCGGAACTTGTCTTACTTGATGACGCTGAAAAAGTATACGGAGGTTCTTTCGGAGCTGGACGATCAGTTTCACCAGTGAGCATGAAATCCACTTCAGCCATGGTTGGCCTATCTATTGCTATATTCTGAACACATAGCAGGCCAATATGTACACATTTTATCACTTCTAATGGAGAATACAAATCACCCAAATCCTCATCAACAACCTCTGACCATTTGCCTTCATTCCAAAGTCTCCAGGTCTGAAAAAACATATTTCAAATAACATAAGCTAATAATTTGTAACACATTATCATCTACCGATGAAGTGTTGATGGATATAAATACTTACGTGAAGTAGGAGGTTTGAAGGTTGTTCAGGATTGTAAAAGCTGTTATTTCTCTTACTGCTCACAATTTCTAGTATTAACACTCCAAAACTAAAGACATCTGACTTTTCCGAAAATATGCCTCCCATTACGTACTCCGGAGACATGTAACCACTGCATTTGATTGTGAAGATACGTTATATAATAGATAGCTAACTAAGACGAGTAATTAAACGATTAAGAAAACATGGAGCTTACAATGTACCAACAACCCGGTCAGTATTCTCTATTATCTGGTCACCTCCAAATATCCGTGCCATTCCAAAGTCTGAAATTTTTGGCGTCATGTTTTCATCCAGGAGAATGTTACTGACTTTGAGGTCTCTATGAATAACTCTTAAACGAGAATCGCGGTGAAGGTAAAGAAGACCCCGGGCAATCCCTCCAATAATATTGAAGCGCTTATACCAATCTAGCTGTGTTTTTTTCCTTAGATCTGCCGTCAGTAGACACATCCTTGAATTAGTAGTCGTAGAAATTTGATTCGTGATGAATATAGCATAATGAAAGGATTTTGGAAAATATTGAAATCCATAGCCAGCCTTTAACCATATTTGATAGCAAAGTAGAAAAGTAACAAACCAAATAGAAATCCATCCAGGCTTCCCTTGGACATGTACTCGTAGATTAACATGTATTCTTCTCCTTCAACGCAGCAACCCAGCAATTTTACAAGGTTACGGTGTTGAAGTTTAGAGATCAATAAAACCTCATTCTTGAACTCTTCAATACCCTGTCCAGAGCTTTTAGACAGTCTTTTCACTGCTATTTCCTGCTCGTTTTGAAGTTTACCCTAAAAACCATCCTCCAATGCAGATATAGTGGTTAAGAATGTACAATAAGTTGATCACATTTGTTGTAATAAGCATATGTAAACTTACCTTATAAACTGGCCCAAAACCACCTTCTCCCAACTTATTTCTCAAGCAGAAGTTTTTTGTAGCATTGGATAAACAAGCAAGGCTAAATATTTGCAGTTCATGTGTTTCTCCTTCTGTTTTACCATCACTGAACATGTTTGTATTTGGAGTGTCGTTGTACATAGCCTTGGATTTCAACAAATCGGTCAACACGCCTTGCAGTCCTTTCAATCTTCCTGGTATATCAAGAACAAAGGAAGAGGATTAGACAACGTTATTATTCGTATATACAACTAGACTGAATTTATGGGTGACAGTTGCAATAATTCATCTCCTTAAAATTAGTCCAAACAAACATTAATAATGTTGTTTTGACATATTGCTATTTTTCCAGCCAAGAAAAATACAAACGAAAAGGTATGTTTACCTCTTCTATTAGCCTTGTTCCTCTTGAACAGATACATGTATCCTAAAACTCCCATTATAAATGCCACCAAAGCGGAAACAGGTATGACTATCTTCCAAACTATCGCCTTTCTCTTTCTGGCTGAAAATGTTGAAGATGCGGTAAGCACATAATATTTCATGTTAGGCATAGGTTTGAAACCTTAAACTCCTACCGATTCAAAAAGATAAGAGTTGTTTGGTTGTGCACAAAAATTAAAAAACCCAATTATTATAGTCATTTTTCCATGATTTTCCTTATTTTTTCTTAAAAGAGAAGTGGTCACCTCTTTCATTTGTTTAAAGAAAAAAAAAAGGAAAGATGAGTAGTCCGGCATTGGACAAAATTATAATCTTAAAACATTTAGTTTTCCTTTTAGAAACCAATTTATCTTTTCGACATATCCATATATATAGTAATTAAACCTACCTAGAATAATATTTTGAAGAGCCAGGATGGGATAACATCACATATTACTTACCTTGAGGAGTAGAGGTGGGTACGGGACCCTTAGAGATGGGTGCAATGCTGCGAATTTCTGAAGCTGCAAGGCTGAGATAGAAAGTTGTTGGTCCGCCAGATGATTTATTAAATTGATTGAAATTTAAAATATCGTCACGCCAAAATCGACATCCATTGTTAACGAAAGTGTAACCAACGCAAGAACATGAACCTTCGCAAGATGATTTGCAATCTTCGGAGCCATAGATTTCTGGAAACAGAGATTTATCGGGCAATTTTGAGGTTGGGATTGGTAAGAACCCAACTTTACCCCCACATCGCAAAGGCGTTCTCCTAACACACCCACCAGTTGAATCCTGGAGACTCCAATCTGTAGGAGATAGTGGGACGAAACCCGGCAAACACTCACACTTCCAAGTATCCTGATTACAGTTGCCAAAAGATCCGCAAATACCATAAACATCGCACAATCGTTTGGGTTGAACCCACATCATTTTCCACTTATGCTTGCTTTCTGACCATGCATATTCCTTGATTTGCCCAGAAATTTCCATAACTAATCTAAAAATAGTAGATTTCTTGTACATTGTATAAGTAAAGTAACTCTCATTTACATTTGAAATTAAACTAAAATAGAAAAAGGGATTTAATCTCATCTCAGGAAGTAAAAGAAAAGTTTTTGATGTTTCATTCCACTCCCCAGTTTTCCAGATTTCTTCAGAGTTCTTCCAGTATATAACGAGCTGATTTGTTCTATTTGGTCCTAATCCATTGTTGTAAAATCCCGTGGCTGGATCTTCTCTACTTCTCCATGAAGTAAGTTGCTGAATTTGGTTTGTTCTTTTATTGAACCCAATTTTTCCACCAGGTAAAAAAGTATCAGTTGGATAATCAAAACTCTGCCAGATGACAACTGATGGATTAGACCCATCTCTTAGAACAAGATTTCCATCATCACCAAGAACAATTTCAGGTGTATGCAGAGTATTTGAAGCTATATTAGTAGACCAAATCGCTGTTCTACTTAAATTATTAAGTAAAACTAAGTTCCCATCTGAAAGTGTTAATTTTGAAGAAGATGGATCAAGAATAGGTGCATCTCTGTTAGCAATCCAAACAACAGTTTGAACTGAGAATTTGTACCAAATACCTACATAGTAATTCCGAGACGTATTACCTGGTTTGAAGAAACCCAATACAAACATATCACCGCTTGATATAATAGTTTGATCTCCAGTTAGAGAATCACCAGAAGAGATTGTATCCGCAGCAATTGTATGATGGGGTTTATTGCAGACGACAAAACCAAGAACTAGAACAGAAAGAAGAAAAAGCCATGAATTGTTTCTTAATGTATTCATCTTTACACAAACAATAATCAGGCAAACAAAGAATTTGAATAATTAAAATGACTCAATAGAATGCAAGTCATTGATCATTTGTAGTTGTGTGCATTGATGATCCAACAAACTTTGGCGGGACACAAAAATAATCATTGACAACCTGACATGACATTGACTCAATAAAATGGAAGTCATCGACTATATATATATTTTTTTGTGGGTCTGCATCGATGATTCAACGTGGGACAACAAAATAGACACGGTGTTTTGTGATTATCTAATCTTGGGTCACAATCATATGAGTCAGAAATATATATTATGTTTGTGTAGAGTTTGGTAGTGCACGACCCGATTCAAATTTTCAATAGTCTCTATATATAAAGAGTTATCTTATCTAGGGTTTGAATCTTATTAGTCGTATCATCGTTGTATTCCTCTGGAACTCGTTTTTGAGATCATAACGAAAATCGCGGCCGTTCCTTGGACGTAGGCCAATTCGGGTGAACCAAATAAATCTTGTGTTCTTGTTTTTCGTTTTCGTGTTGTTTTCTTATAGCATCGATCCTAATAATATAGGCGGATCAAATCAAATATAATTAAAGCAAAACAGGTTAACAATCAGAACACTAAATTGATACATGAATCAACACAATTATTTAACGTGGTTCGACAACGGATTGTCTACATCCACGGGTAATAAAGGATTTGGATGAGTTTTATTCATAGTTTTATATTACAAAAGGATCAAATTCTATTTGCATCAAGTAAAACTTATCAAAGAAGTATTGAACTAGGATTATAATTAACACAATACCCATACCTAAACTTTTTCCTCTGATCCTGTTCCTTTTGCTCAATTCTCTAAAAAAAATTCAGTCCCTTCTTTCTGTTTTAGAGTTTGATATTTATAGTAAATATCATGGGTCCCTCTAATCTAAATTTTCGACCTATTAGTTATTATCTATATCTTGGAACGTAACCTATCCCTCATACTTATTTGTATTTCCCGCAAGGCTTGACATACATACTTCTTATTTCTCTTAGTTTCTCGTTCGGTGACCCGCTCCTCTTCTACGAATTTGTATTCAAGTTATTGTTTTTGGATTTGGATGAATGTTGCGGTCTCATTAGAATTATGACATGTGGCAATTGAAAGTGATTTGTCATGCTTTAACTTCTTTTGTCCCACAACCTGTACAACTGAGACGTGTCCATCATGCATTAATGTATGTCAGTTTCATTCATTGTGTCAGGCTTTCCCGCAACTTGTGTGTCAGTCATGCAACGAAGCTGTTTGTTTCATATATCTGTTTTAGTACTTATTAAAGTTTCAGATGTCTGTTTCAGTACTTATTGGAAAGCTTTGTTTCAGTGTTTCTCGTTCCATCATAATCTGATACTCTTCCATAGTATTTGAACTCGTGGTGTTAGGGATTTAATACCCTCACAATTTCCCCTTTTTTCTTTTCAATTTTGACATAAGGTAAAAATTTGAAAAAGGAAAAATAGTTATTATTTTTTCGATTTTCACGTCACTAATAAAAAAAAATCCCACGTTTAGCATTACTTTTCTGACGGTTTCGAGAAAATCATGTCTCTGATAAAGTTTTTCTCTCTCCCACTTTCTTTTTTCGACGGTTTCATCAGTTTTAATCCTCTCCTATTTAATACAAGGCTTGTCACATCTCTCTTCTCACTCTTTATCTTCTTTGTCTTTTTCTTCTTAAAGTTTTTGTTCTTTTTCATTCTTCCGAAACTCAACTTTTCAGTGATTCCTCGTAATTTAGTTAATCCACTTTATGCTGATTACATTGTGATTAAGGATTTCTTGCATCGGGATCATGTCTACTTTTCATTCAGTTTATCTGATTTGATTTCTGTTCTTCACTCTATTCCTGGTAATATTCTTAACTGTAATGTATATTTTTATCTAATGATCTTCTCAACTGAGTTTTTTTTTTTTAGGAGTGAATGGTGATGATGATGTTTTTATTTTGATTTCTGATTGTTCCATTGAATCCATGAATCTTTTCTCTTCTTGATCAGAAAGTTGTTTACTTGTTTACATTTTGGTTCAATGTTCATCTTGTTTTTCTTCTGTTTTATAGAATTTCTGTTTTTTTCTTGCTTTTCATCATGGTGAATTTATCTTTTCTTATTTTCTCATATGTAGATAAAAATTCATCATGTATGGGAAAACTGATAGTAAATCTGCTGGTGGTGCTTCTCATCATGATGATCATCCTTTAGATAGAAAATCATCTCGTTATTTTACGAAGAAGAAGAAGAAAGTGGTAGATGAATCTGGTACTTCAGAAGTTCAACCTTCTGGCTTAGTAAGGACCGATGACGTATCTGTTGCGGCCAACAGACCAGCTTCTAAAAATAAGTGTTTTAATGAAAACTTGAGCTTTATGTTAATGAATATTGAAGAGTTTAAAGAGAAGCACCTACTTCAACAATTTAGAGTTTGCTTTTGCGATCCTGCTGAAGGAGATGAAATCACGCTTGTTATGATAAGGAAATTTGAGTATAGCAACAACATGTTGTTAACAACTACGGGAGCGTTGGATGCGAGCTTGAAGCTTCCTCTGTACAAGAGCAGGAATTCTTTCCATTATGAGGTTCTTGCGATCCGAAACAAATCCAAGCACGGTTTGGTCCGTTCCATCGCCCAATACAACGGGAATTGGTGGAGTGTGCTGGATGAATGTAGTAAGCGCAACATGGGAGAAACAAATTTCTCATGCTACGTTCCCGATCCTGCGGAACGTGAGCATTATACCGTAGATAATTTTCATGTTATGTATGTTGATGCTATCGCAGTGAAGAATTACAAGAAGTGGAGCGTGGGTCCGGGTCGTAGAAGTGGCGAAGGATTTCGCCTACTCTGGGAAATTTATAATTCTAGATTGAATGTCATTCCTGGGACACAGGATCCTTTACGGGAAAAGATTCGTTAAGATCATGATTTCAGGTGGTACCACACTCCCTTGATAATTGAAGGACCATGGGTTTACGGGTCTATTCAAGAAAATGTGGTCCGCAACCTTTCATCACGTCTTTATCCTTATTGCCTTTGGCTGTTAAACTTCACTGGATTTTCTTTCTCGCTTGATGATATGGTGTGTATAATTCTTTCTATTCTTCTACATCGCGCTTTGAACATTGTTTAATTGTTTTCCCTCTTTTTTATAGCCGCAAGATGAAGGGAGCTCGAAAGATGATTCGGGTGTTAAGCGCAAAACCGCAGTTTCAATAGAAAAGGTATTGATTTATCCAAATGAATTTGCATGTTTCTTTTGAGTCATATTTAATGAGTTCATGCGGTATATTGGCAGGGTCGGAAAAAAGCTAAGGCTACACGCGTTTCCACTGATAGAGAGGAAGGTGAAATCCGTGATTCTCCCCATTGTCAACCAAAGTCGAGAACAGAGGATAGCTCTGTTGAACCTGAAAGAAATGTGGAAAAATAGAATGTTCCGCTCCAGTTGAAATTTTTTGTGTCCACGGGGCTAGTTGCTGCTGCGGTGGAAACTACTGGTGTTGCGGACAGTTGTCCGAACCAGTCCGCAGATCCTGAGTTCTCGTATCTTACTTCTCAGTTCTCTTCTTTGTTTGAAGATGATCTTTTTGTGCCTTCTTCAAGGGATGATAATTTATCTGATAAGGAAGATCCGCAGTAGAGGGTGAGCCGGAAAATACTGCGGTGGAAGCTGCTTCTACCGAGGGTAACGTCGTAAGCATGGGTGTCACTGATGCGGTTCAGATGAATGAAGAAATCCCGCATAGTGATAAGGGTAAAAGAATAGAAGAGGATGAGAACCTTATGGATAAGGAAGATGAGGCTTTCCGCTGGTTTATGTCTAAGGATTTGTTGTCTGTCCCATGCGACTTTGAGCCAATGGAGACAGATAGCCCTGTGGTTGCCAATCTGTGGGAATACATGTGGTCTGCTCTGTATGACATCGTGAAAGAAGCCCGGTTAAAAGGCCAAGGCCATCCCGTCAACCCTTCCTTTTACATAAACCTTCCTTCCTCTCTTGCGGAGACGATTGCTCTTGAGGATGGTGGAGCATACTCTTTCCTGCAACAAGCTTTCTTGTAGGTATTTTTATTATTTTAATGACCTTAAATTTCGTTTTATTTTCATACTTATTTATGACTTTAATTTTGTAAATTGCAGCTCGCTCGGGGTCAGAATGCCGCACATGTGGCTTTTAAATTTTATAAAGGACGATCCATGAAGATGGAGACTCAGTTCAATCAGATCGGAAGAAGATGTTGCGGACTTGAAGCGCAGTATTTACTAGATATCCAGAATCAAGGTTTTACACTTTTCCTTTTATGTTATTTTTCTTACTTTATATGCATGTTTCTAAATTGCTTTATGGGATCAGCGCGGGATTCAAACCTCGTGAATGGGCTGTAACGTAGAGATATGCATATGAGAGAATATGTATTAAAAGTCAATAACGAAAATATGGAGATCAAGGAAAGATTCAATAACCTGGTTGATAGGATGAGTCAAACCAAATCAAAGTACGATGAATTAGAATGAAGCACCGACTTTTATATGTAGATTATATCCGCAAGAAGAAGGAATATGATGCTACTTTTCTATGGATTAAGGATTGTGTTCTTGAAGCGCAGGCACAACCAGAGAAGTTGGAAGAAGAAAATCGCAAGCTTTGTGTGGAAGCCAAAATATCCTTGCGGGATTTTCTCGTTCCGAGTCACACCATAATTCAAAACTTTCTTCTTATATGGATCAAATCATTAAAGACAGAGATAACTCATCTTCAGATGCTCATGCTAAAGGGAATGCACTTGCAGAAGTCCAGGATAAAATCCGCAGCTTATCTGATACCATTCTTCATCATGAAAGTGATATTTTCCGCTTACATAGAGAGATGGAAAGGTGTACAAACGAATCAAATCAGTTGCGGGATAATGATTCAGTGAAACAAGCGGATTTAGATCAATGTCGTCAAGATCTTCAACAACTTACTGACAATTATCATAAACTTTCAAAATAATATGTCTTCCTCGATGATTCCAAAGATGCAATGGTTCACGAATTAGAAGAGTTTGAATCCCTCGCAAGAGGTATCCTATTTTATTGCATATTTGAAGTTGAATATTATTTCCGTGTTGATTAATCTGTTAATTTTGTTACAGGCTTTGAAGAAAAATTCAAAGATGCGGCCTCAAGAGATGCTAGAGTTGAAGGAGAGTTTAACGCTGCCAATGCTAAATTGGAGGAAGTCAAAGGGAAGTTGAAGCTTGTTACTGCCAAGGCCAATGAAGCGCAAAATCAACTTGAGATTCTATCTTCTAAAACTAAAGAAGCGAAGGATAAATGGCAGCTGGAAACTTTGAAGGTTGAGAGCTTGACCCATGACTTGGCTACGAAGCAAGGGAGGAGATCTTATTGGGAAGAACGTATCGAAGAGTCTGCGGCCGAGGTGAATAAGTGTAGGCAGGAGCTTGAAGCCGCAAGATTTAAGATTTCTTGGTTAAAAATTGAAGCTCGTGTTGGAGTTGCAAAAGCGATCAACAACACTCTAGATAGGATTAAAGCTGATGGATTCACCAAAGTCTATAGCCGCAAGGAAATTCCTCAACACCCTTCTCCTAGTGCAAATCCTCCTGCTCCTTAGTTTTTCTTTCTTTTGAATTATTAGCATGTTTTCTCTTTGTCTCGTACTATTGTTCCTGCAAAATAACTTGTAAATATATATTCATTGTTAGTTTGTTGTTTGAGTGTGTGAATTGATTAACCGCAAGATGTTTATTGTACCTTGAGTTACCTTTGTGGGTACAGTCACATGACTAACTTCTCTCTGGCCAGGAGGAAATTAATATGCGGTCCCTAAGAGTACCTCCTGAGATGGAGTGTACCTGATACAATAATTAATGTCATGTTAGCCATCTCTTGGTAGTGAAAGATCCAATAGTCATACACTCATAGACATTTATATGGATTTTCTATGAGAGATTGCATTTGTTCTGCTTTACCTAGTATGAAGCCAAATTATTGTATGATTGCATTGTTGGTTATAGATAATATGGCTTGAGATATTGTGTGTTCCATGGATGCCGCAAGACTTCTCCATTCATATTCCGCAAATGGTATGAGCCATGTTCTGCAATATCTTGTATGATATATGGTCCTCCTCATGTGGGTGTAAATTTTGTTGGCTTTTTATCTCTTTGATATTCTGGGGTTTGTCGTAGAACATATTGCCCTTCAAAAAAGTTCCGCAATTTTATATTCTCTTGTCAGTCTTCTTTGATAATTTTTCATTTTTTGGAGCGTAACCTCCCTTCTTTCTTTTAAATCATCCAACTTCTCAAGCATTAAATCTGTGTTTAAATTCTTTTCCCATGCTTCTGTCCTTGTTGTGGGTAAAATAATTTCCGTTGGAATAACTGCTTCTGCTCCATAAATGAGAAGAAATGGTGATTCCCCAGTGGTTTCTCTTCTTATCGTGCGATATGCCCATAAAGTGTTATGAAGTTGTTCGCACCATCGTTTATGATGTTCATCTAGAGTCTTTTTTAGATTCATAGAAATAATTTTATTTGTTGGTTCAGCTTATCCGTTACTTTGGGGATAAAGTGGAGTGAACTTGTTCTTTTGGATATTAAATGCTTCGAAAAGCATATCTATATTTTTCCCTTGTAGTTGCATGTCCAAAACATCGGAATGAACTAGCTCGAAAGGATAATTCGCTTTAAGTTTCGAATCTTCATATGACAGTTGATGTGCTTTCCCATACTGACAGCCGGCAAAAACTGTGTTTGTCCTCACTTAAAGGTGTGGCAGCCCCTTTAACATTGACTTCTTCATCATCACGTCTAGCTTAGAGTAGCTAACATGACTCAGCCTCATGTGCCATAAGTTTGTGTTTCATTTCTCCTTGTCTTGTCTACATATGCGGTCTCCACGGAAAGCACATAGACTGACTCTACTCTTCTCCCTTCCATCATTGGCTCCTCTTTAATCTCAACGTTGTGATAGACCTTCAATCTTGTGGACCAAACACAACATCATGGCCTGAAGCTGTTAATTGTGCGACCGAAAGCAAATTTTTCTTCATACCTGGGACATGGTAGACATTTCGAAGTGGCACCTCAGTAGCATTATGTCGAGGAGGAGTTGTTGAATTACCGACATTAGCTATCGGTAGCTTCGTTTTACTTGTTGTCACGACGACACGACTTCCTCTGTACCCTGACACGTCCTGGAGCTTCTCTTTATCACCTGTCATATGGTTCGAGCAACCCGAGTCAACAATCCAATCAGCCTCATAGTTGATTCGACTGGATGTGACTGTGGTAAAAGCGATCTCCGTTTGTGTTGCTGCTTGCTCTTCTTCTTCTACAGCTAGCAAAGCCTCAGCATCCCACTCCTCTTCACTTTTGGAAGTAGCAACATTACTCCCAACCGTCATCTTCTTCTAACCAACAAGATTTTGCCATGTGACCTTTCTTGCCACAATTATAGCACTTCCCTTCGAACTTTTTATTGCTGCCAAAATTCTTCGAACTTCTCCTGCATGACCACTCCCTTTGCCTTGTTGATTTTTCTCATCATCATCCTTTCATCCCGATCCAGAGGCTCCTTGCTGTTTGGAATTCCACTTGCCCTTATTGGCAAAAAGAGCTTGTTCTTCACTCTTCAAGGAAACTCTACCCATCTGCTTGGCCAATGCTTCTTGACCAGCCAGCAGATTCTCAAATTCTACAAATGATGGTTGGTTTGGCCACCCCTGTACTGCAGCAACGAAACCTCTAAATTCAGGTTTCAAGCCGTGGATGATGATTCTCTTCGTCCTGGTTTCCCCGCTTGGAACTTCAGGATTCAACTTCGAAATCTCTCGACACAGCGATTTCACCTTGTGGAAGTATTGGGCTATTGTCAAGTCGCTTGGGATACCGACAACAACTCGCTTTCAAGAAGTTGAAGCCTCGTGTCATTCTTCTTTGAGAATAATTTGGCGAAAATATCCCAAGCATCTTTTGGAGTTTTCGCATCTCGAATATGCTCTAGCACATCTTCTTCAACTGTTGTCTTCAAAGAGAACATGGCCTTGCCCACTTTGATCTTCCACTTCCGAAGCACACCGTTCACGTCCTCTGCTTCCGGTGGTGTAACTTCACTGCCATTTACCACCTCTCACAAATCCTGTCCTTGCATATAGGACATCATACAGGTGGACGATGAGTTGTAGTTTTGATTGTTCAGCTTTTTAACCCCGCTGACAACCTGAAAATCACTCATCTTGTGTTTTCAAGATTAAGGTGAGGACTGGCTCTGATACCAGATTGTTGAACAGAAAGAAGAGAACAACTTGCAGAGAATCAAAAGAGTCAATAATTCATTGATTTTACTGAAAACTAAATGCCTTAAGAGGAGGCTTACATCTGCAACTAACAAACGAAAAAAATAGGAAGACCCGTTACTCCTATAACATCAACATGACCAACACTTAACAACTATCATAAAAGAAAGGAATAACATGACACATGCTGAAACAAAAAGATAACTACCAAACCAACTGGTGTTGCACTTTTAACAAGATCTACTCCTGTAATTGAAATTCTCTGTGCAGAATGGTAATGGAGATGCGATTTATGAATGAGGTGCTGATTTTATACGACAATCCATTCTCACATACAACTCAGAATTGAATTATTTTTTCTCACAATGATTTTTCCTCTCAAAAATTTGGCTAATACAGTGTCACCTGGGGTAAAATTCGGATATAGACATCTCATTAACGCTCACATTATTAACATCTTGAGAAGGGATATTGGGTTCTGTTCGATTATTGCGCAGTGAAAATGCAGATGGTGTTAGAGGAGCTGCAAGAGTGACAGAGTAGTTGTTGAGAATGTGAACAATCCGTGCCATTGTTGGTCTTTCAGCTACATCTTCTTGAACACATAATAATGCAATTTGGATGCATCTCTTCACTTCGTTTGTTGAATGATGCCCTCTCAATGTGGGATCTAGCAATTCCAGATGTTTCCCTTCATTCCAAAGATTCCATGCCTACAAAATACAGTTTTTATGGTGAATGTGCAGTGATGACAATTCATGCCTATGAACTAAAGAAACTTAGCATACACTCACATATGTTAAAATAGTCTCTGCGTCTTCGTCTCTTCCAAATGAGTTACTCCTCTTGCTGCATAGTATCTCTAGAATTAAGACACCGAAACTAAAGACATCTGATTTTACCGAGAATTTACCGAGCATTGCATACTCTGGAGCCATATATCCACTGCGTCATTGCAAATCCAGTATGAGATGGAGTTAACATGTTCGAATGGATGGTTTATGAATAATAGGTAGAAAACTTACAAAGTTCCACAAACGCGTTTTGTACTTGCTTGACTTTGATTCACCATGAAAATCTTAGCCATCCCAAAATCTGCTCCTAATAATACGTTGCTAGCTTTGAGATCTCGATGAATAATGTTAAGTCGAGAGTCTTCATGAAGATATAGGAGTCCTTTAGCAATACCTCCAACAATCATGTATCGCCTTCCCCAATCTAAATGTGCACGTTTAATTGGATCTACACATTCAAGTTTTCATACTTGTAGTCAGTAGTATTGCAAGTCTAGCACATACAAAGAAAAGGGATGTAGCAAAATAGAAGGTAAGAAGCCAAACCGAATAAGAACTGATCGAGGCTTCCATGTTTCATGAACTCGTAAACTAGTAGCTTTTCATCTCCATGTAAACAAAAACCTAGTAGTCTAACGAGATTTTTGTGTTGTAGTTTGATTAGAAGTGCAACTTCATTCTTAAATTCCTTTTCACCTTGACTTGAATTTTCAGACAATCTCTTTACAGCTATTTCTTGTCCATGAGTGTACCCTGAAAACAACAATATCAAAAGAAATAAATTGTAGAGCCACACGACGATTAAAAAAAATGCCATTGCAGTATCCTACTGTATCGTGGTTGATATACACCTTGTATACAATACCAAATCCGGCTCGCCCAAGCTTATTCGCTTCCGAAAAGTTGTTTGTCGCAGCACTTATGGTACTGAATTTGAATTGCAAAGATTCAGCACTTCGAATCTCATCTTCAACAACAACAAAAAAATTAGAGTTAAATGAAATGATAACTAGTAAAGATTCAACTTCGTTACGGGCTAATCCTGAAACACGGTAATTTGAATAGATAAAAGAAGTATAAGAAAGCTTACTGCCAATTTTCTTTCTTATGCAGAAATACAAAATGGTTATTGATGGATAGTACTGTAATAACCGTTGGAACAAGTACAATAAGGAGCACTTTAAGTGACATCTTTGGCTTTGGCTTTTGCTTCTGCTTTGCTGCAAGAACTCGAAAAAAATTCCATAATGGCTAATAATCATCATATGTCTAAATAAAACCATTTAAAGCATGGTATACTTACTTTCTGTAATGTTTGGTTGTGGTGGGTTCGCCCCAAGAGCTGAAAATATACCAATAGTTTCGATGAATTAGTAGTTTGTTTTTGTAATTGATCGACCTTATAACTGAATCTATATTATTACTTACTTTATTATGAATATTATAGGATATTCGGTATATATCATTCATTATGGG
>JAJJMC010004981.1:246059-272601 GCA_023531435.1 Papaver californicum
TAATACAAAATAAGAATTTTCACAATAATATTATCTAAATTTATATACTTCGTGTAATGCTCGGTTGTGGTGGGTTTGCAGGAGCTGGAAATAATGGAGAAGTCACATTTTTGATATAAAAAGGAAATAGTTCGTATCTGAAATAGCAGCTCCAAGTAATTACTATGCCACCTATTCGCCCGCTAAACCGTTTCTGAATATCTTTGATTCCCCCGCGGAGACATCGAATGCAATTGTTAACTGATAAGCCAGAAGAGCACTGAGCTAGCCCATAGATTATCTGTGACTGCGTAACGGCTATGCTTTCATTAGCATACAAATTCTTATTATGGGGGGATTGGGAAGAAGAAGAAAAATTAGTGAAAGAAGAAATAATATAAGTAGAAGAAGTAGGAGAAAAAGAAGTAGAAGAAGAATATGAAGTCGTAGAAGAAAAAGATGAACTAGCTGTAACATTCTCCAGAAGATTATCCACCAATTTATCCAATTTAGGATTAAAATCGTAAGGGTTCGTAACTGATTCTGCATTAGGGAGAGTAAAAAGTGGTTTATCTTGCAAGATTGAGAAGAATAATTGATCAGAAAATTGCAAAACAACAAGGTCTTTGTATGAAATTGCTGCTTGTTTAGAGGTTGGGCAGAGAAATGCGATTTCATTAGTTGCTGAAACAACACTATCTTCGCATTCTTGATGTGTAATAAAACCTCTACACTGATACGACCCGTACACGGTGTTTGATTTTTGACCGATTGTCCTGTTGTAATATCCATTACGGATGGCTGCCTTGTTGAATGAATCCTTAAGAGATGATAGGAGATGCTTAAGGTTAGACTCATATGTACTATTACCGGTATAATTACCTCCGGAACACGAGTGGAAAACATCTTCCGAATCAGTTTGCGTATTAGCTTTCAATGCAAAGCAACATATCAGAATTGCAGAAAGAATTTTGATAAACATGTTAAAAAATCTACTGCCCATGTTTTTCTGATCATAATCTTTATCAAACATTTGAAATTTATATATGTCTTCGGTTATGGATCGTGTTCTTAACTTGGTATAGAGACTTTTGCAGCAGTACTGTCAATATCAAGGAAATTAATCACTGAAGTATGAATTGAGACACACTTCCCCTTTGACGGGTTAGATACAAGTCATGCACATGAGTTATATTACCAGTCCTACGTACTCTGGAGGCTTAGACAGTGGGATGAGATGACAAAATCTCCATTGCCCCTTTGATACGTACTAATTTGGGGTCCCCTTCTGGTTCCACTTGTAAAAGTGAGCAGAATTTTGGAAGTGAAAAATGAAGAGATAATGTTACAGATACGTTTTCTAGCTGATGGCACAAATTTTTTGCAGCCATTCACAGTTGCTTAAGTGATGGCACCTGGGCTAGGACTCACTTTTACATCATATACTATCATTCCTCGAAACCAAGGTTGTTGCACGGACTAGCGTATTATCTCACAGATGGAAATACATTTGGACCTCTATCCCTAACCTTGAATTTGAATGGGAGAGGAGGTGGAACAATCCCATATCTTCCGGTGATATCGAGAAATTCATGAATTTTGTTGATGGGACATTGCATAGTCATTCTTTGTCAAATACCATACACAAGTTCTATCTCAAATCATCTTATCATTTGAATGAATCTCGCGTAAATTCATGCATATCCAATGTATTTAGGCATAAAATCAAAGAGCTCAGTTTATTCTTAGACCAAAACGACCCCTTGTGTATTCCCCAATCCGTTTTTACTTGTGAATCACTGACATCATTACACCTAAGAATTTATCCTAATATCCATTTTCCTAAATATATCTCATTTCCAAGACTCAAACACCTTCGAATTGATGATATTAAGCTTAGCAATGACTGCTGGAATGAGAAACTTATTTCAAATTCCCCTGTTCTTGAAGAATTGTATCTAAACTGCAGGTTTCGTATACCGAATTTCTGTAGTTCAATTCCTACACTTAAAACTCTGAAGATTATTTCTCTGCGTGGTATACATAACTGGGCTCTCAAAATTCATGCGCCAAGTCTTTTGACTTTATTCTACATGGGATATGTTGCAAGAAAATATGTCTTGGCTAGTTTTGTTACACTAGCGGAAGCAGTTGTTCGCGTTTATGCTGCTCCAAGGAAGGAAAGGACATGTCATGTTGAAGCATTAAGACAGTTTCTTCAAGCCCTTACACATGTAAAATGTCTAACTGTTCAGAATCTTTGTTTCTTATATTTCTAAACGGAATTTCCCAGATGTATTTTTTCCAGAATTTGTTTCCTCAGGTACATGTTCATCTTGCATTTTTTGATGCAGAATAATGAGCAAGAAATCTAGAAATCCCGAACGACAGTCATGTATGCTCTTTAAGTAAATGCTGATAGGTTGCACTTACAATATTTACGACAAGTTAAGAACTGACAGTATATTTATACAGTAGTAGTGGTAATTAACAACTCAACCCCTGGAAAAAGTATGCTAGCTCTATCTTTTACAGTTGCAGGCCTTGCTCCAATTTTTCTTGGTTCAATATGGTTATGGCATTGCTTACTGTTGTCACTTGCAAAGCAATGTCTCTCTTGTTGGGTTACCTGTTGTTGGATTCACCCTAACGAACGCCAAACAAGAAACATGTTATTGATTAAAAATTAAATACTTAACTTACAGCACCTAGGAAGAATCTCTTACCCATCAGCAGTTTTGCATAGGAGTTCCCTCTGGTCTTCTCTCAATTGCACGTCTGTGAAATCTGAAAAAACAGTAATGCATATTGCCATATTGGGAATATACACGTAAGCCACAGAAATTTCAGTAACCCCTGATGGTGATACAAATAGAACTGCACAAGAAGCACTAGTGCCAGGATTGTTCATATGTTTTGCAACGAAGTAGCGAAACATACTTCAAGACAATAGTATAATAGGGTAATCTAGCTTACCAGCCCCAGTAATAACCGTCCCTTTAAAGGAAGTGTTGCCAGTCACAGATGCACCCTCCAGATTTGCGTTACTCAAATTTGCCTGCATCAGGTGATTAAGGACTAGGATTCATGACTGACTAGCTAATGTAATAATGAGGCGAAGCCTGTGACTGTATAGAGCACATACAAAATGCAGGGCAGCAAGGAAACTGTATATGTAAATCACAGTGAGCTACCTTTGTTACATTTGCAAGGGAAAAGTCTGCACCTCTGAGATCAGCGTCTGACAAATCAGCTCCTGAAGTACATTTGCAAGTAAAGATGCTTAACTTCAAATGACATGGGCATTCGATCGAAAAGCACAGTAGTTAAGCAGTAGTGCTAGTAAAAGTACTAAGCAAAAAAAAAAACCTGTTAAATCGGCATCGAAGAAGCTGGCACCCAGTAGCTTTGCACCTTTGAAATTGGCTTGTCTTAGTATTGACTGAATTCATAGGATAAAAAGGAAATGTAATAATCAATAAAACCGAATTGCAATATGTTAGTTTTGCTACACCCAGCAACCTGAAAACCAATTAATCAGCAACGAATCAAGCATAACTGAATTGAATTTACCGTTTTAAAATCTTGTTTGATCAATGACTTCCCGCTAAAATCCTTCCCAGATAAATCTTGACCCCTAGTTACCCCAATACCATACGGACCTCCTCCCCTGTACGCAAAAGCGGGATCAGCGCAGAAGAAGAGAGAAGTAGACAGTAAAGCTGCAAGGCTTGCCTTAGCAAGAGAATCAGTTACAATGCCTACATGAGCTTCTATCCTTTTGTGTAGTAGTTGTAGTTTTGGTGGTGGTGGTGGTGATTTAAGTTGTTTAGGGTGATATTGTTTTGTTGAAACACACTTCTGAGGATGAGATTTAGAGCAGAATATAGCAGCAGCAGCAGCAGCAGTAGAGACGCTAAGAATTGCCATTGTTTTTTTTTTTCCTTTGATGAGTTTTTCAGTGTGAGAGTGAATTCTGTCCTAGTCATTTTGTCCACCTTATCCACAAGGAGATACGTTTGTGTCACTCTTTAACTTGGGTTTTGGGACCTGGTTTCTCTAGAGAAATCATAGGTTCAAAACACTGCTAGTAGTAATTTCCCGAACGGCGGAATCCGATTTTGTGCACATTTTCTAAAGAATGCTTACTTGCAATCTCAATTTTGCAGGGACGAGAATCTTAACACATATGATAGATCATCATTTTGATGACTAATTTTGGTAGTCATATTGTTTCTTTCTGTGTATTATTGGGCTGGCGCTGGGATTGTTGTGCTTATAAGAAAAGAAGAAGAAAAAATCCTTGAGAAGAAGTCACTAATTATGTCCCAATAAAGAGTGTGTACATATAAGATGTTTTGGATGGAGGGATGTAAATTGGGTCAGGTCAGGTAGCCTGGTCTGTTTTCTAAACCAGGCAAGGCTGCCAGGTCGGATATGCCAGATAAAAACACTTATTTTAAGGCCCAAAAATTGTTCAAAGCCCATTTCATTAACCAGGTCAGACCAGACATGCCAAATAGGCTACGGATTTTTTATATCATTAAAGTTCTATAATAACTGATTCAATTCCTGTTTGAAATTTGGAGACTGGAAATAACCTACGTAATTAATTTTCAAAATGTATAATAAAAATGAAAATAAAATTTTAACCCTTAATGCAACTAAAGAAAATAACAATTTTAGTCCAACTTAAAACTAAAACTTTTTAAAAAATTAGTTTTTTTTTATTAAGTAAAATAAATAAAATCTTTTTTCCAAAGACATGGAAAGAAGATTACGATGTTTCCCTAAATTTGTAAATTTGTAATTATGGTAGCTATGTTTCAGGGATTATAGACATACTTGATAATCAATTAACCAAATTATTAAGTCGGGCAAGTTTGGACAGGTACTAGGACGGCAAGTTTGGACAGGTACCAGAACAAACTATTAAATTATCTCTGGATACAAGTTAACAAAATCCCATTGGAATGAATATTTTTTTATCGTATTGCATTGGAAACTGTTTTTAATGAATTGGAAATAACAATCATTAAAAAATACTCACTCCAATGCATTGGAAACAAGCATTGTTTATTCTAAATAAAAAAAATCATTACCTTAATATATATCGAGGGATACAAGTTAACAAGTCCTTAATATATAATAACATTAGTAGGTAACTGGGACCAACGAAGGGGAAAGCTAATTAACCTGGACTTAAGCCTGGTTCGCAAGTCCCCAAGTCTAGATTAAAAAAAACCTTAATTATTCTGATCAAAGCCTCTAACCCAGACCTAATTTTCCAGCCCCCAGGTTCCTTCCCTTAAAGTTAACATGTCCTTACGTGGTCTGGAGCTAATTTAAGCCATCTCCTAGACTATTTAAGAGAATCTTTAATAGTGGGTGCTAAAAATCCTATGTGGAGATCTTATTTAGATCTTTATTTGTGGGGTTTTATATATGTGGCAAAAACAAGAATGTTTTGCTCATAAACCATCTCCAATGATGTTAGGTCTTATTTTTATAATTTAATTTATGGATAAAGAATAAAGGTGATTTCGTTTTTTCTATTAGTTAGAAAAAATTATTTAGAAATAATAATTAAAAAATAATTAAAAGAATGACATGGAGGTCTTTTCGAAGGTCTAGATAAGACTTTCTCTAAGACCTTTTTATTTATTTTGACACCCCTATAATTTTATAAAATCTACTATTGGGATGTATTTAATTCAAATAAGGGTCTAAAATTCTATGTATCGTGAGAAAATAAACTTCTCACCTTATGTTGGAGATATACTCTAAAGAATGGTAATAAAGGTAATGTTATAAGGCCAGATGATATGCTCTTTTGGGCTTTTATGCTGAAAATTTTATAGCTATCAATAAGGCTTTCTCCTTACTTTTTTTATTAGAAAAAAAAAACTAAGGCAATTAATATGAAATTGATTTATTTTTTTATATGCCATTCATCTTGGATGTATTAGTTTTTTGATGCCGTTTTGTATGGTATTAGAGTTTTGATGCCATTTTGGATGGTTTAAGTTTTTGGGTAATATATGGAATCTAATCGAATTGTTTTCATCTTAATACAATGCATCTTAACTTAAGAAGATAAAGACGAAATGGTTAGGTTGGTGGTGGGGGCTAATGACCATTAAAGTCTTATACAAGAATCAGTTTATTTTTAGATACTAATCATAAAAGTCTCTTTTTATTATGTGCCTCTCAAATTCAATAACTATGTGCTACGTTAATCCCCCCAACCAAACTATATCACTAATACTTGATTATACTAGTTCATGTTTGTGGTGGGGGCAATGGCCCCTCCTAGAGTGTTTTACCATTTCCCTAAAAAAGACTGAAAATGAGTGCTTTCTTCTGCCATTTGTACAATTGCTAGTAACCTAAATACTAACAAAAATTCTACTTTCAAACTTCTTTCCTCCTTTGGTTTGAATGATTCATTGAATTTGAACTCTAAACCCAACACAAACACTGACTCTCTCAGTCAGTCATTCATTCACTCCTGACTCACTCTTCTTCTTTCCCCCCATTCCTTGTCTAGAAAAATGCATTCAACATCTCATACCAAACCATCCTTACCTTCATCACAAGATCATTACCTTTATCTTCATCATCTTCATTACCATTAGCTAGCAGCACTGCATGATGTTTTGTTCTTGCTATGATGAGGCAGACACTGTTGTAGGAATGTGGACATTAGATGATATTCATCATCTTCAGAAAGTAAGTGACTTACTTATAGCAACAGCTTACTTCTCAATCCCATTAGAATTGTTCTACTTTGTGAGTTGTTCAATTATATTCCCATTCAAATGGATCTTAACTCAGTTTGGTGCTTTCATTATACTATGTGGTTTAACTCATTTCTTCACTGTGTTTACTTATGATCCGCACTCTTATCAACTCATGGTAGCTTTAACAATCCTCAAGTCATTAACAGCTCTTGTTTCTTGTATTACATCTATCACTTTTGTAACTTTGATACCTATGTTGTTAAAGGTTATGATTAGAGAGGGTTTGTTGATTAAGAAAACTAAGGAACTTGATAGAGAAATGGTGTTGATTAAGAAACAGGAAGAGACTAGTTATTATGTTCGAATGCTGACTCGAGAGATAAGGAGGTCTCTTGATCGACATACGATTTTGTATACCACTCTTGTCGAGTTGTCTAAGGTTCTGTTCTTGGAGAATTGTGTGATTTTGATGCCGGATGAGGTTAATTTTGTGATGAATTTTACTCATGAGTTGAGGAGAAGAGAGGGTTTTGTTTCGGTTAGAATGGACGATCCAGAGGTGGTTGAGATTGTGCAAAAGTGTGGAGTTAGAGTTTTGGGGTCTGGGTCTAGGTTGAGGGGATTAGTGGGGAGAGGGTGTGGAGTTGCGATCCGAATGCCGTTGCTTAAGGTTTCAAGTTTTAATGGCGGTACGCCAAAGACGATTGAGGCGTGTTGTTATGCGGTATTGGTTTTGGTGCTTCCTGTTGAGGGAAATAGGTGTTGGAATTCCCAAGAGCTTGAGATTGTGGAGGTTGTGGCGGATCAAGTGGCTGTGGCGTTGTCTCATGCAGCTGTCTTGGAGGAATCTTTGCTGATCAAGGAGCAACTCGTGGAACAGAATATTGCTCTACGAAAAGCTAGAAAGATGGCATTGATGGCAAACGAAGCAAAGTATTCATTTCGGAGTGTGATGAGTAGAGAAATGATATTGCCTGCACGATCGATAGCTTCGGTTCTGTCTGTTTTGCAGCTTGAGAATTTCAAATCAGATGAGCAGAAAAGGATGGTTAACACGATTGCGAAAGGGGGACTTCTTATTTCTGCAATTGTCGAAGATGCAACTGGGGTTTCGGGATTAAGTGATAGTAGATTGGAGCTTAAATCGCGGAATTTTAGTCTTTACTCTATGTTGAAAGAAGCTGCAAGTGTATCAAAGCTGCTATGTGCTTGCAAAAAGTCAGATTTTGAACTTAAAATCTTTAAACAAGTTCCTGACCGAGTGATTGGGGATGAAACACGAATTCTTCAAGCTATTCTGTGTATGGTTGGAAAAATTCTGGGTGTCGGAGAGTGTGGCAGTGTAGTTCTCCAGATTTACACTAAGAGTGATTTACAGGATAATTTGGATCCTAAGTACTTTGCTTGGAAGCAAAACCCAATTCACAAATTTGTGTACTTGCATTTTGAAGTGTACGGAAGGGATTTGAGAGAATGCAGTGGTTCAAGTCTATGGATACAGCACGATAATGAGCATTTTGGTAATGCAGATGGTGATCGAGAGACTCAGTTCAATATTTGTGAAAAGCTGGCTGAGGTGAGCTTAAGTAGGTTTATCGATCTCTTATACGCTGTCATGCTACTGCTGTTTCCAACTATCTAACATGGACTACTGGCTTGTTTATGCAGCTCATGCAGGGATCTGTATCGGTTAGCCATTCACCTCACAGCCTCGGTGAAACCATGAACTTTAGAATCAGATTAGAGCTTCAAAGATCAGAAGAAGGTCTTATTAACTCAAGGTGTACAGATCCTGAAACCGCACGATCCCTTTTGAAAGGAATGAATACCCTCCTCTTAGATCGGGATGGTTTTAACCAATCCATCACCAAAAAACTTCTTGAAAAATTAGAATGCCCTGTTGCTGTTGTCAGCTCTTGGTATCAATATGCACAATCCCTTCTCCAAGATGGTAATAACTATCACCTTTTACTTGTAGACATAAGTTTGCTAAAAGAAGAGGGACACCGGGTGTTCGATACGCTTGGAAGATTGAATAGCCGTTCTATGGTTATCGCAATGACAGCATTGAAATCTGACAGAGTAACCCGCGATTGGTGTATTCAGAATGGGATCAATGGTGTTATATGCAAACCAGTTATACTGCAGGAGATGGAAGACGAGTTGCACAGAATTTTTCAACTTGCGACAAAGACACATTCGCCTCCTTTCACACTAAGCTGAAAAATTAAGAGTCAGTCGCATAAGTTGTTTTATCTTTCGCCTGTGTAGTTTCAGAATATGGTTTCTTAGACATGGAAAAAAAAAGACTGACAGAAGATTGGAAATTTGAAACATATGTATATGATTCTGTCTATACTACTACTGGTAAGAAAAAACTTACTGTAGCTTCAGCATATGATTCTTTTGTTGCCACTTCTTTTTGTGTCCATGGGATGAAAAAACACATCTTCACCAAACCTTGGACTTACTTGATTGTGGGTCAAAGGGAAGAATTTCTGCAAATTTTGTGCAGATTATGAAACAGTATATGCCTTTGAAAATTTGAGATTTTAATAATTCATTGTACAGAGATTGAAGGCAGCATCTAGACTTAACATGTCACATATGGACCAAACTTTTCAAAGACTTTTCATAGTTGTACCAATTTTTTAACATTTGACAATGT
Organism: Papaver californicum; assembly: GCA_023531435.1. Taxonomy (NCBI): domain Eukaryota; kingdom Viridiplantae; phylum Streptophyta; class Magnoliopsida; order Ranunculales; family Papaveraceae; genus Papaver; species Papaver californicum. The sequence goes on from JAJJMC010004981.1 coordinate 255,450, forward strand.
GTTGTAATCTGTAATGGCAAACCAATCTGGACATTCTTGCACAAAAGACTAAAATACCCTTGTGGAATTTGGTCAAATAGCGTTGACCAAATTTAACAAACAGTACATTTGTTGTTTCGAATCACCCAGTAACTTTAGTACTATGTGCGTCAGCATTCAATGGATAAATGTGCAAATGATTTTTGTTGAAACACAAGATGGGTTTTGATTCTTGAAGAGTAATGAATGTTGTTTCCTACTAACATAAAGCAGTTTTCTTGATTAAAGGAAAAACTACTACTTTACTCTATCTCCCTTTTTTTCTTGTCTCTCTTTTTAGAAATGTGCAGTAAAGTTGGATTGTATTGATATGGATTGGCATTTAAGAGTAGGTGTTCTTCTTATCTTTAGTTGGAACCACTTGTCAATTGGTTCCCCACTTGCATGGCCTCTCAATCAACTTCATCTTTGTTATGCAAAATAATAAAGCAAAACCTCAATTGATGTTGTAAGAGTAGTCAAAACTCAAATGATATGCAGCACAAGTCAACTTTTGTATGCGTAATCCATGTCACAAAGTAGCTTCTAGCTAGTACTTGTTGATAATGATTGATGATGAAAACAAACACTAGTAGCATGTGTGGTGTTCTTATGGTGTAATATAATTAGCGGTGCAGCCGGATAGATTCTTCTAACTAGATCTGTAATACGGAGAGACAATTATAAGAGCAATAAAAACGGAATATTACATGCAAGCAATTGTGGAAGGAGGTGGTGGAGGAGGAGAAGGAAGTGGTGGAGGTGGAGGTGGATGTAGAAGCCGTGGCCGTCCGCTTGGATCAAAGAACAAAACAAAGCCCTGCAAAATCATTCCTCGTGAAAGTGGTGGTGCAGACGGCATGAGAAGCCACATCTTAGAGATTAGCAATGGATGCGACGTTTTCCGGAGCATTGCAAGATTTTCTCTGCAGCGGAAATGTGGTGGTTGTGTTTGAGGCGGAAGTGGCGTTGTCAGCAACATTACGCTCCATCAACCAACAGCTTCACCCGAAGGTATTGTTACCCTTCGTGGAAGATTCGAGCTTCTATCTCTGTCAGGTACTTTTCTACCACCACCTCTACCACAAGGTTCGACGGGCCTGGCCGTGTATTTATCAGGTAGGCAAGGACAGGTGGTGGGTGGGAAGGTTGTTGGAGAGTTAATAGCATCTGGACCTGTATTGGTGATTGCAGCAACATTTCAGAATGAGATGTACTAGAGGCTGTCACCGGATGAAGAAGAGAACGTTGTTTATCATCATGATCTGCAGCAGCCAACAGCTTATAGTGGTGGCAACAGAGAAGAGGAAACACAGTTACCGCAATCTTCCGTGGTAAACTCAGGAAATACTAGTTGTCTATCTGCACCTAGATGAGTTCATGATCTGGTTGGTAATGTTGGTGAAATGTCACATAACATGTATTGGACTTCTCCTCCACCTCCATAGTTCATTTCTTAATACCAGAAGAAATCATTAAGATCAAACACAGCGAGTATATCAATCAGTACTCCTGCAGCCCTTCAGCTGCTTGAAAACCTTGCATCTCCTCTTCTGGGTGTTCTGATTGTCGACTGTAAACACTTATATTTGCAAGTTTTTCCTATTTCTGGCATATCTATACTTGTAAGCTACTCTTGTACTACACATATACAGCCACAGCAAGCAGTAGTGAATCAGATAAACTCTTTTTTTCATTGTTTAAGCTTTGGAATCTAAAAAGGAAAGGATAAGATCATAATATTTTAAAGCATTATCTTTTTAGATTGGTTGAACAATGACATCACTGTGATTGGATGTGGCAACTAATTGGAGTGTAGCCAAGGAAACTATGAGGTTTCAAATGTAACCACCTCAGAGCTAGAAAACTGAAGACATTTATGAAAAACAACATTTTTTCAAATTTACTGAACAATGTTAACACTTGATAGTTGATAACAACAAACATTGATCGATCTTCTTAATCGTCCATGTAGATTGTTTCTTGCTTGAACAAGCCTCCAAAAAATTTCCTCTCCTCCTTTTTAACTTCATTTTGTTCTGATTTTGGCTTCAGTTGCCTGAATGATGCCACTGGTGCTTTCGGTTTTGATTGTTTGACAACAGCTTTTTGGGCTGGTAAGTTTCGAGCCTTGGCTTGGCCCCTTACAGTAGCGATCGGGGTGTTCGAGTCCTCGGCCTTATTTTGTATGGCAGTTGCGATTTGTGAACTCAATTTGTCCCATGAAAAACCTGTACTAATGCCTTTGGCTTTATTCATAAGGTTTTCCATTGAAACCCCTGCAGCCTCAGCTTTCTGTTGGGCATCTTTGGCAAGACTTGACGCTCGAGCTTCTTGCTCTGATAGCTTCTGCACTTCTTCTGTAAGTTTCTTAGCAGCCTCAGCTGCTTCACTGGCCATTGCAGAAGCTTCTATTGCTGCTTCCTCTGCTTTTATCTTTGCTATTGCTTCTGCCCTAGCTTTCCTCCTTCCATCTTCAGGAATGGCACTACAAAGAATTTATAAAATAAGTTAACTTAATGTGTTCAAGTGTTTCCCATTTTGATTCAAGAAATGATGTATGCCTAGGAACCCATTTCTCATCATCTGTAAGATGCAGTGGTTACCTGAAGAGTTCATTGATGGACTTCAACGGTGCCGAGAGGTCTGTAGAAACTTCAACTACCTGCATACAATCCCATTAAGCCCTCAACTCAACTCTAACCATTGTAAAGAGTGAACTATTGTGCAGGGTTTCTCATCTGGATAGCAGAATGAGGTCATCTATATATGTTCATTCCTGATGGGGAAGTGCGCTACTGACACATTTGAAAGAAGAAAATAGTTGATCAAGTTACCTTACTTTCTGCTACGGCTGTATTTGAGAAAACATCAGCCACCAAGGATGCAATCTGCCTCGTAGATACCTACATTTCAGCATCAAACATTAATTCTTTAGAAAATTACTTCAAAATTCTGAATCCAATGTTAGCTTAATTGGTTAATATCATCTTTCCTACAAAATTTCTTCGCATACATTACATTTGCTGTCGTTCTTCGGTCTAGTAGAGGTTCCTTCGTTTGATATAACAACATTATAAGAATTCTCCACGGAGTAATCTTCTGTCAGTTTGGTCTTTATGAGGGTGTAGTTTACATCTGTTTCCACCAACTTCTCCAAAAACTCGGCCACGGTTAATGATTGAGCTCTCGAGAAGAGATTGTTGAAGAACGAAGATATGCCATTTAGAACGTCATTGGAAGATGTCCCTCCTGATGTCCCATCGTAGATTATCGCAACGTGGTTAGCACCAGCAAGTTGGGAGGCTTGAACAACTAGTAGAGCATCTTCGAGGGTGACCTTGGAGGTAGGCCCATTCTCTGCAGGGCCAACTGTCACAACAACTTTGGTGGCATTGCCCATAGCCTTTGCAATGGATTTTGCATCACTAAAGGATGACGCAACAGCATTGAGTCGTTTTGATTCCTCAGTGGAGATGATCTGAGGTGGTAATTGATTTGAATTAAGCAAAAATTAGAACCCAGCACTTCTAGATTTTTAATGTAGTATGCAAATGTAGGTTAACTAACCTTGTAAGTAGCAGCTAAACGAGCTAGTTCTTGAGCTGCACCAAGATCAGGAACAGCTGCCCTGACAGTGAACCCTTTGCGCAATAATGTTTGTGCAATGCGGACTCCAGCTTGCCCAGTTGCACCAGCAACAAACACCGTACTAGCATCCTTACGTCTTGAGTTCCCAAACGACAAACCTGAAGCTGGCTGGCTCACAACTGGGATTAAAGACTTCACATCAGGATTAATCTTGCTGAGGTCAAAGAAGAAATTTTTCTTTCCACCACTCGGCTTGTCAGATTCATCTTCACTTCCATTATCTTGTTTGCGGAGGCGAAACTTAGACAAGGGCCCTGACCCTTTAGCAAAAACAGTCAGTCTGGGGCTCCTTGCTGAGAGCTGCTTCGAACGAGGTGTAGAAGTGAGGAGAAATGAGTTTGAAGTGAGACTAGGAGCCATGAATGGGATGCAAAAACACACACTTCCTCTATTACTCTAAAGACTGTTATTCCTTCTTTCTGTTCTTCCACACTGCTTGATTTTTTGTTTTTCTTTTCCATTTTTCTCTCTTTCTTTTTTTTTTTGAACAGAAGAAAATGTGAACATGTGGTCAGTGATATGTTATGCTTATTTAGATTGGGAAGAGGATAGATGAACCAATGGGATTCAAACACATCAGATGGATTTTATCCAGAAAACATGATGATTTGTTCTGAAAGAGAACTGAGCATCTCCTATTATTATAGCTTTTTGTTTTCTTCAGTGGGTTAGTGACTGGATATAGGCTACCCTTGTCAAGAAATGGGAGATTTGGCAATCTGGAAACTTGAGCTGTAAAATCGAACACTGCCCTATCCAGGGGAAGCTGTTAACACATAACTAAGATGTTATGCTAATCTAACAGAGGCTCTATAACCATAAAGGCGGAACCCAATAACATTTGGTGATCAATCAACCTGCACCGGAGGATCTTTTCACCAAACCGTGATTGAATTTAGATCAAATTGAAACACCAAATTCTTTTCAAGCAACACATCAGAACCACAATCATCTGGTGGGTATCATTTTGACTGATGTAAAACAATACTAGGGTAGACACTGAATTTCAGGGACAATCCACTCCCAAAACCATGCATTCCCAAAGAAACATACTGAAGCTGATACAGGTATACTCTGACGGCAGAATAGCTTACGCCATCAAAATTTAAATCGTTTCCAGAGACCCTAATATCCAAATATGGTTCATAACTCCTAGAATCAGTAGGATAATAGACATCGAATTCTCATTTCCAATAATTTTGGGAGAGTCTCTCTCACACTTGGTAGTAGAATGAGCCACGTCACTTAAAACAGTACCAAACCAATTTCAGCACAAGTGTACAGCCCTTCCATAAAAAGGAACAAAAAATATTGTGCCACCCTAATATTCTCAGAGCCTGCAGAATTATCAAAAGAGAAGGGGAAAAAAGAAGAAGATGATAGCACCTTTCTATAGGAGCTGAAGACTACAAGGATTGCATAAGCTCAGAAGTCAAAACTCAAACACCAAAACAAACAAATGTGCTACCACACGTTCAGCATTCTCTAATCAACTATAGCTGACAGGTCAGAAGTGGAATTAACAGTGTCACTCCTGCTGCGTCATCAGCTAGAGTAACATGTCCAAATTCTTCCAACGTATGACAAATGAACTGAACCGATGAACTAAATAAAACTACATAGAGTAAATTCCTGAACTAAAAAAAGTTGACGTCTCTTGTATGAGTATTTCAACAAACGATCATTCAAAAGGCAACCATTACATGTCGAAAGAGAGTCAACTCCTTATAAGAAAAGCAATTACCGATGGTATTAACTTCAGTTAATAAATAAAAGATAATTAAATTTAGAAACAAAGAAAACAGTTGACATCAACATCAGCATATACATACATGGTGACAGCCTCCAATGATTTTAACAGCTAACATCAACATCAGGACACGAACGGTCAGAAGCCTATAAACACCTTGCTGAAAATTTAAATATTAAATCCTCGAGCAACTGTCAGGCTGCCAACAGAGGTAAAACCAAAACAAAAGATGAAGCAACAACATCATTGACATGTACAGATTTATCCACAGATACAACACTCTTCCGTCTAAGAAGTCCATATAGCATGTTCGGACATTGCACCTGATTCACGATGTTCAAAAGTGGTTCTGCATAAGGCCTGCTCAACCAAGTCACCTACTTAACAAGATTCTCATCTACCAATCAACCACAAACCTCATTTAGTACCAAATCAAAAGAGTTAAACAAAACTGCCAAGACCTTTTAGCTTCTTTTCTAATAACATTAGTATTTCTGTAACTCCCAGAAAACTGATTCAACATTCTGGTAACAACCATATGCGTAAACACTCATAATGCAACATATAAACATTGAAATGCACATAGGTAACTTTAACAGCAATAACTAACATTTCAGATTACATAAAAGAGTCATAGACAAGCATTCTAATGAAAATGTTGTACTAGCATAAAACAAAAAGAAACATTCCAAATTCCCTAAAAAGGGGAAGCATACCTAGCCAAGGTGGACTAACTTGCACATCAAGAGAATAGCTCGGGGAATCTTCATATACCCAGTTTAAGCTGCCACCAGTAAAAACAGGCTACATTAAGCAAGTAATGCTATATCAGACAGACGATCACACTGAACAGTGTCTTATACTACAAAAAAAAATAAGCCTAAAAGATGATGCCTATAATAAATTGAAAAGAAAAGAGAAGATAGGATCAGATGTTCCAAGAGAGCACAAAGTAACTTAGGGGTTGATGGCTTTCTTTGCTCTGAGCGACTCAAGAGCCTTCTTTCGCAACTCAATCTCCTGTTGTTTTGGATCAATATCTTCTTCTGTGTCACTTGGATGAGACTCCCTCCTCAAAGGACCATCATCATCGCCAAACTTCTGGCTTTTCTTAATATCTGAAAGCACTGTATCCTTAGACTTGGATTTTAGCTTGCCTGCACGACGCTCTTCCTTTTTCCGGTGGCGCTCTTCACGACGCCTGCATTTCTCTTCTTTCCGCAACTTCTTTTCTTCTTTCCTTCTTCTCTTTGCATCCTTCTTGGTATCGATTTGAGAATCATCACTGGCATCATCACCAGAAGCCATTTGATGCCTCTCCGATTTCTTCTGTTTTTTCTTGTCAACTCCACCTATCCTATACTTCACATTTTCCTCAGAATCAGAATCAGAAGTGGCTATCTGATGGTCAACCCTTTTTGTTGGTTTCTGCAAAGCTTCTAGTTTGTCACCTTGTCCATTGCCTTCCAAATTGTTTGAGCGAGACCGCTTCTTGCTACATGGCTGCTCATCAGGGATGACATCCAACTTAGACTTTTCACCCTCAACCCTTCCATGCCCATAGTCAACTACATCTGAACTGCGTGATGATATATTCTGAGTATTCCTTCCAGGACGTTCAGCCATCACAGAAGCTTTCTCACTGCAAAGAAAATTTTAAGTAAAAACAAAGTTACTCTGAGTTGTATGCTAGAAATAGGTTAATACAATTACAATATAATTTGAGCAGAATAAAATGTACTTGCGCAAGTCATGGAAGATATAAGCACAAGAAACGCTAAAAATGAAAACTAACTAACTTCCATGACTATGCACCTTTTAAAATCACGATCCTTCTTTCTTAATTCTACATTATCTGCATGACGACTCCGTGCATCACCAGCCTGATCTCGACCAGAGTCTTCAGGGGAATACTCTTCATCATGCATGTTCTTTAAAGCTGCTGCAGGCGAAAGCCTGGTTCTCTTCCGAGGAGAAAGACGTGCATGCCTCCTAAAACAAGAAATGAAAGCATCGGTAAACAAATGCAAAGAAACAAAAAGGGAAAACGAGAAAAAAAATTGAAAGACAAACCCTAAACAAATCAAACCTGGCACGACTGATATCTTCGTCCCCACCAGTTTCTGGACTACCACGGTGACGAGCAGCGTGATCTCTTATTTGCCTCACAGGACTTGCACTTTCAGCACGACTTCTCTGTTCTCGTGTTACCCTCGGAGGACTCTCGGATGGACTAGAGGTCCTTCAAAAATAATTAAGCAAATATGTAAACTGATTTATAGAACTAAATGAAGAATAAAAAGCTATCCAATGGACAGCAGAGATACTGACCTCTTGTTATCCCTAGAAATCACTTTCCTCATAGGTGGTGGAGACTCTGAACCACTTGGAGATTTTTCCGGTGAATGCAACCGAACAGGTACCTTATGATGACCACCACTTTGCTTTCTTGGTTCCCGCTGTGATGACCTCATAGAAATTGGTGGTCTACGTGAAACAGGATCCAATGCCTTGTGCTCCTGATCAGACAATCTGACCTCCTCCCTCTCAGGGGTATGCCGAGCTGGTGACCTTTTCCCACGAACCCTGATCATAGATGTTATGTTTAATTAGGGAATGGGGTTTTAGAACAACAAAAACACATCATGAACTGCCAGGAAACCTATTATGAACAATGTAAACTAACCAACCTTTGAGATGGATAATCATCACGATTTCTTTTAGATCCCACGCCATTAGTTTGAATCTCACGATCCCTGCTCAAGCTCCTACGACTTCGATATACAGGACTCCTGCTTCTATACGGACTACACTCCAGAACATACACAAGTTGATCAGAAACATGAAGGAAAATAACTTCCTAAACATTAATTATTTCTGCAAAGATGATACCTGTTTCTTTGTTGAGGAGATCCCATTGGTGACCTGCTCTCTTTAGGTGATATTGGAGAAAGCGATCTACGAGGAGGTGATACCCTTCCTAAAGGAGATAGGGACCTGCGCCAAAAGGGAGAAGGGGATCTGCGTCGAGGAGTCGGTGATCTTCTATGAGATTTTCGTTGAAAAGGTGATGGAGATCTGCGCCGGCGAGGTGAAGGAGACCTCCAGCGCATTGGAGGTGAAGAACGACGTCGCACAGGAGATGGTGATCTACCACGCACAGGAATGGGGGATCTGCGTCGAGCAGGGGAGGGAGATCTGCGCCGAGAAGGAGAGCGAGATCTGCGCCGAGCAGGAGAGCGAGATCTGCGCCGAGCAGGAGAGCGAGATCTGCGCCGAGCAGGAGAGCGAGATCTGCGCCGAGCAGGAGAGCGAGATCTACGCCATGAACGTGAAGTCGATCTACGTCTTGACTGAGGAGTTCTACGTCTCAGAGGGGATCGATGTCTCCGTGGTGACAGCCGGTGACGAGGAGATATGGAACGTTTAATTGGAGAACGATATCGCCTATCTGGAGAAATGGAGCGCCTACGTGGAGGGGATCTAGACATGCTCCTCGATTGCTTCCTGCCACTTGAGAAGGTTTATCTATTAGCCAAATGAAAAACGTCTTTGAACCTGCCAGGGACTAACATAGCACAAGAAACAGCATACTGATATACTCTAGATCAAAGAACACAAAGGAACTTTAAATTTGATATGACATGTAAAATGTCAGACCAAGTAACCTTAGGTAGACCGACACCAATAAAAGAAGCGACATATATCTTTTGTGAAGATAAGCTTCACACAATATTGACAATTTTACTAACAAAGACTGTCAATTCCAACTCTCCTAAGTCAGCCAAAAAAATCATTTGTAGTTTTGTCTTTTTCAGAATGATCTGATTTGAGAGTGTTGGAGGTCCTAGAGTGTGTTGTAGTTTTTCCAGGATGATGGACATAGTGACAATTGACTGACGAGGTCATCCTCGTAAAGAATATGGGCGTTAAGTCTCCTTTTATGGTATGAATCACCATCCTTTACTCACTAGTTTCTTACTCAATCTACACATTCTACATATAAAGTCAAAGGATGCCATCCAAAACCACTTTCCACGCTGATGTTTGGAACAAATGACGGTTGTTTTTAAGTTAGTGTAGGGCTGAGAATATTATTCTCAAAAGAAGAGGATGAACAGTTGTTTTTAAGTAGTGTCAGGGATGAGAATATTACTCTCAAAAGAAGAGGATAAAAGTATCTATTTGCTATCATATTTATGAAGAGCTACAAGCATGTAAACAATTATAAATATGTGCTGTATAAGTTAATCTATGAGAGAGAGAGAGAGAGAGTACAATTGAGGTGAAGGGCCACGTTGAGCTGAATGCGGAGATCTAGAGAGCCTGCGAACAGAGATTAAAATCACTGAGTCTCTGTCTGAAATATGTGTCGGCCAATAGAGGTTTAGTACAGTAACTCAACATAAACGTTTTCCCACTTGAACTTGCAACCAACCAAAACCAACACATCTTTTACCTCATGTCACCAGTGGCTAAAAGCAAATGATTAGAATCTCAATGATGAAAAACTCCTACATGCTGAAACAAAATTTATTAGATCTACTGATAATCTACTGAGCAAGTTAAAAGCAAGGTATCTACTGATATTTGCATAGAATCCAGTTATAAGTATACTAGCAATTTATTATTATTAATTAATATTATTATTCATGGTTTGTATGTGCCAACTGATTAATATAAGCCCATAGAAGTGATAGCCACAACATACAATAACGGAAGTATCCACAAATGGATAGAAAAATAATCCCATATGAAGTGCTTGCTTGACTGAATAACAAGAACATCCATAATAGCAGCAGAACTTTCATTCAACGGACATGTAATAATAAGCAAGTCAAAAGCAGAAACATGCCGCCAGGATAAACTATAAAAAAGCACTTGTTAATTCCTACCTGTTGTTTCCTTTCGAACCGTTCCTTTCTTCAGATACTACATCTTCTTCTCCTACGGGTGGCAAACGCTTCGGAATGGGATTGAATCCATCACTCTGGGACCTCGTTTTATCAACCTCGCCATCCTACAGTAGTTTGAGGTAAAGAAGGATATGAACCCAAATAATTTGCAGAAGCAAGCTGAACGTCATAAACAAACACAAGCGAAAGTTAAAACAAAAAACCACTCTACTATGAAATTAAAGTTTAACATAGCATGAATCATTTACCATCTCCTTAGCCTTCTCTTGCTCAATGTCCCTCTTCTTTTGAATTTCAAGTGTAATCCGGTCTGCTTCTTCCTATGACGCACATACATGAAAATGAAAATATAAAATTACACACCAAATAAACAACGATGATATTTATCTGATTATGCTCAAAGGGACTAAGAAACTGACCTTTTTCTTCCTAATTTCCTCTTCTTTAGCATCCAAAAACTGCTGAGGTACACCACTAGCATTCTGCTCAGCACTACGAAGTAAATTCCACAGCTCTTTCATAAATTTCCCTGTGTTTTTCTCCATAAACCCAGTAAGCTGGATTTGTACCTCCTTCCCATTAATATCCTAACTCAACAAACAACAACACAATCATCAATTCCAAACCACAACAACATCCAAGTACACCCAAAATCATCTCAAACAAAACAAAAAAGTAACATACCTTTCCCTCTAGAAGTCCATATATAAAGTTAATCAAAACTTCATCTTCAAAACCAAGAAACTCTGTTACACGCGTAGCAATCCATGGTTTAACCACATCCATCTTCACCTTCCTAATGTCCACCTAAGCAATTCATTCAAATAATATATCAATCAAACAATCTACATTACAGAACATTCACAATTTTAATAAACCTTAACATTACAAGACATGCCCAAAATGATGGTGGTGGTGGTGGTGGTGGTGGTGGTGATGGTGGTGGGTGAAAGATGGGCTTGCGAGGCCCAACTATCACTCACCACCACCCATATCATTCATAAATTAGCAATCCTAAACCCTATACCTAAATACTCATTGACACAATTCTTCTAACACTTAACCTACAACATAAAAAAAACTTCAAAATCGATAATCACTAACCAGATGATCTAATTCGGGAGCGAATTTCTGCGATTTAAGTAATTTAGCTTGTTTATTAGAGAATCGAGTATCTTGATCAGCTGACGTCCCCTGCAAACAACAACAGCATCAATTAATCAACAATCAATTCATAGATTACATAAGTAGATAGAAAAACAAAGATCGAAGAAGAAGAAGGAGGCTCAAAGAACACAGAGAACGTCCTAGATTTCCAGAATAAATTGAAATTAACGTACCCTAAAGAAACCGCCTGACATGATTTAGGGTTTTGATTTAAGATCTCTCCAAAAGGGCTTTGATTATTGATTTGCTTCTTCTTCTTTAGGTTTGATAGTGATTCAAGTAAATCGAGTCGAGTGGGTGAAGAAGAAGAAGTGAGTGAGTGAGTGAGTGAGTTTTTTTAGGGCATCATTTGAGTTTCAGAAAATCCTCTCTCTCTCTCTCCTTCTCTTCGCACAGAGATAAAGTCTTTCATTTTAAAGCCTGCGAAAGATATTTATTTGAACAGCTATTCTTTCAAGGCACTTTTCTTTTAGATTGAGGCAACCGAGCTTTTACTACTCCGAAAAGTAAAATTTACTGAGAGGATTAAGCTTTCAATCTTTTTACTACTACTTTTTACTGAGAGGCCGTTTGGATACGACATGAAAAAGTAAATTTTCAACTTAATCCGAATAGTCAGAAATTAATTTGTGAACCAAATTTCAAGAAAAAAAACTTCTAAAAGTAAAAAGAAAGTTGCTTCTCATTTCTGAAGCAACTTTTATTTCAGGAGAATCAGAATGTTACCAAAACAAGCTCTAATAACATAACTACTTATAGATTTCAGTGTCATCAGGTAAATTTTAAACCTCTAGATTAATTAGAGGTTCGAGTTATGTGGCATACTTTGGATTATATTAACATTATTGTGGCGGATTTTGGATTAGGGGTGAAGCCAGATTAAAGCAAGGGTGTGTAGTTTCACACCTGGTCCAGCTGACTCCTAAACCCAATTATAATTATTTTGGTTTTTTTATAGTATAAAATAGCTTCCCTAGCCCTTTGTACCCGTAGCACGAGTAAGAATTTTTCTTGCACCCCCTTCCCTGTGGCTCAGCCCCTACTTTGGATTACAATGCAGGTTTGAATCATATGATGATACAAATCTCATTTACTATGGAAAATTTTGGACAATGAAATGAAGGTAGTTTCACAATCACAATGCAGATTATTTAGACATGAATCTTCTACGTTTGCCCTTTTACTCATTGATAGCCTCTATAATTGGCAGGTATCACTATAGTATATTGGTAAAGTTATCGGATGATGATATCAGCAGCAGAGTTCAAAACACCCCAGGTTTGGGGAATTAAAAATATAATCCCCTGATGACTTAAAATCTACACCGAAAACATAGAGAGGCCAGGAAAGGAGCTTTTATTGTGCTGCAAGACAATTTAATTAGAAAGTTGGTTAGTTGGTTGGGATCCAGTCAACCATGCAAACACTACTATTGTGTTTTCTTGATTTAGGCTCTAGTTTGTTGTGTTTATGCACACTATCCATCTGTCTTCTCCGTTTCTTCCTCTGGGAACCTCCCATTGTCTAAAACAAACAATCAATCAACAAAATTGAAAAGAAAAACAAACAAAATCATGGGATGCTAAAAGCGAAATTGCGTCTCTATGCATGAATACCAGGAAAAAGCTTGGAAATTATCATGCATTTCATCTTCATTTTCATTCACAATCTCAAATACTCATTTCTTTTCTCATTGTCAATGAAACCATATGAAAAAACTATCTTTATTTTCATTTTCGTCTTCGCTGTTATGACATTTAATCTTGAATTAAGCAGCAATAAGCAAAGGTAGTGCATTTTTGACAATCATGAATCGACCCATGCATACATGGTTATCAGAGCTCAGTAGTAGCCTTGTCGGAAACAGAAACGGGAAGCGATCATTATTTTCTGATAATTCGCATACCAAAAAGAAAACACGCAATATCTTTTGCAAAGAAAAGAATGGGAAACTCGGTATTCTTGCATTCGAGACGGCAAAAACCATGTCTCGTCTTGTTTCTCTTTATAAATCTCTTTCTGACGATAAAATTCTTAATCTCCGTAACCATATCATAAGATCAGAAGGCATCTCTTACTTGAATTCTAAAGATGAAGGTTTCCTTCTTAAACTTGCTTGTGCTGAAAAGATTGAAGAAATAGATCGGCTCGCAATGACTGTTTCATGTCTAGGCAAAAGATGTTCAGACCCACAATTGAACCATTTCGAGTACGTCTACGCAGATTTGAAAAACGGCGTTATGGATTTGAGTAGATTGACTTTTGCTTCAAAAGATATAAAGAAAATTGTGAAACAGATGGAGAAATTCATAAATGCAACATCGGATTTATATACTGGCTTAGAGATTCTGGCAGAAATGGAATTGTCAGAACAAAGGCTGATGCAATGGAAGACCTATGCGCGTTCATTTCCCGGACAGAAAGGTAATTCTGATCTCTTCGATCAAAAGATAATGTGGCAAAGACAACAAGTTAGGTACCTAAGACAGGTTTCTCTTTGGGGGCAGACGTTCAACAAAACGGTAACTCTCATGACGCGAACAGTATGCATTGTATACGCTCGAATCAGTGAAGCTTTCGCTCCTTACGTTTCGGTTCTAATTCTTCCTTCCCCAAGTCATAAACGTCTCTTTTCAGAACATCAGATAAGATTTTATCCCGATTCTCGTCCTCTTATTTTAAGTCCTCATGTTAGTCCTCTACTAGAAGGAGAATCTGTCTCTACAAAATCAGGTCCACTTTCAAAGCATCCATCAAAACAAGAATCTGTATATTTCTGGAGCCGAGAATTGAAACCTTTGCGTAATTTAAAAGAAAATCGTCTTTTGAGTTTCCGTATTCTGGAAAAGACTGTCAGTGCCAACATAAACACTGCTAGTTTTTGCAGTGGAATGAGGTTGGCAGAACAAGCACCAGCATCCACTGTTGGAGGTTCAGGGTTAGCAATAAGATATGCAAATGTGATTCTAACATCAGATAGATGTATGAAATCTCTATTCTCAATCGATGACTATACCCGAGACGATTTGTATCATATGTTACCTGCACATTTAAAAGAAATTGTCAAACCGAGGTTGAAGAAACTATGCAGGATACATGAGCTTGGAAAATGGGAGAAAATTTCATCAGTTGAGGATTGGGCAGAAAGATTGAACCAAATTTTCTCATGGCTTACCCCCATGGCACAAGATACCGTGAGATGGCAAATGGAGAGGAGTTTTGAGAAGCAGAATTTTGATGCCAAACCAAAGGTTTTGTTGTTGCAGACTTTGTATTTTTCGGATAGACGTAAGACAGAAAAAGCCATCGTTGATGTTTTGGTTGGATTGAGTTGTATATGTATGTGTGGAAGTGCTATTGCTGAAGGGTTTGGGTTTGATCCAAACAAACATTAACGGCAAAGTCAGATGTCGCTCCCATTTCTTAATGCAATTCGTGGAAGGTTCAGATGACGCTAGTATATGCTGAACTAGTGTGATTGTAAGTTAAATGAATTTGTAGATAGATACATACACGGTTAGCCTTCCTGCTTTGATGTGTAACTTGTTTTGCCCTGTCTTCGTCGTGTACTCTATTCAAATAGGATGTACTAAAATTGCTGCAAAGGCATATTGAATATTGAATAGTAATCCATATATTTTTGTTGTTTCTTCAACCATTTAAAGTTACTGCAAATAACATTATTAATTGATACCATTCTAAGCAGATTTACGTTATTGACTCGTAATCTAATCTCAATTAAAATTGCCATACCATACATTCTCTTGGGAGTTAAGGTTATAAAGCTTAATCTAATAACATCTAATCTCAACAGGTCGTCACATTTGTAACCTCACTGTTCAATTTAGCTACCCCTAATTAAGCATTAAGTCGTCAAGCAGGCTACGGCTATTGATCACCTGGCCTGTACTGCTGCTCTGCGAACTTATTGTTGGGACATCGTACCAGCAGGAGTCATTGAGAAAGATTTCTTGCTCTGTTCCTATTTCAAGTTGCCCGCTCTGATAGGAATTCGGTACATTTGTATACTCTTCACCGTATAGTTGGTTCACTTGCAGAGTCATGACATTTCCATTTATAATGCTCATCAAATTGGAGGGGTCAGAGTTATGCAAGTTCCTATCATGGAGTTGTGACGAAGAAAAATGGAAAGGACTGCTGTTGATGTCGTGCAACGCATGAGTGCTCTGATGATTGACGAGGACATTGGTAGCATGACTTGCAGCTACTTGAGTTTCAAGATTCTGTATCTCCTTCTGTAGGATAGCCACCTGCATGCAAGGTCAGTAGGTCGTTAGGACCGAAAGGTGTGCGGCGCCAATCAACCGCAATAGGTTCTATCTTCTAGATTGGACATGCCCTTAATGTACTGATTAAGCAAATAGTGAGTAAGAAAAGATTTGGAACACATAGAAATTTACCTGTTGTTGAAGTGCAAAGATTTGAGCAACACAACCATAGGTAGGATCACGCATCCGAGCTAGTGCTTCATACGATATAGTTAGCGCAGCTTCACTTCGATCTTCCACAGGAAGGTGCGAAAGATGTTTTGAGACATTACTTGCTCCAAACACCTTATGAACTGCAGCGAAATGGGCCGCAGACTCATCAAAACAGAAGTAAGGTGCAAAAACACATCCATTATTACATTTTCTTCTCAAGAACTTGCATGCTCCACATGATGAACCATGCTTTCCCATCATATGATAATTTCCTCAAAAGTTCTAGTACTACTCTATCTACCCTTTGTTGATTAAGGATCTAAGAATTTGGTTTACTCTCTTTATAAGCATAATTACAAAAATAATCAAAGATTTAATAATTAAGAAAAAGCCTATGAGTTCCTACTAGGTTGTATTGTATTTTAAGAGTTTAGTTGAAAGTTGTTTTTAGGTCTCCTTTGTGGGCTACAAGTACAGTCCCAAAATGGGTGCTGTTCATTTTTTTTCCCTTGGCCTTTTCTTTCCCAATTTGGCTTGGCTCTCCTGTTATACTAGTATTTTATTTTTGTGATGATGGGTAATATGGGATCCATGGGACCATCCAAACACGCACCCATTATTTTGGAATATAAGTATACAACTAGCTCCATGGAAAACCTTCTAGAGGGGTGGCAATTAACTTTCATTCATATAGGGGGGTCTAATTCGCACGCTATATGTTGAGTCACATCTTGGAAAGTTAAACATATAAGTCTTACCGGAATCATTTTTTATGGAGAAACAAGCAGATGAGATTACATAGTTTTTAAAATAAAATTACGCTCAATGATAAAAGGAGCAAACGTTTATTTATATATCTTTTTATAACTACAACACAATGTTTTTCTTTTTGTTTTTCCGTCGTTGTGTTGGTTTATTGCATTAGTGGTTTCTTATTAATATTTGGACATCATTCAACTCAAGACTAACTGGTAATTAGTAGAGTAGTCTTTATACTGATATTAAGTAGTCATGTTTAGAAAATAGTTTATGTGGGACTATTATCATCAACATGTCTCCTCCACGTGCAGGGTTATGTGAGTCCTCTACATCGTGGACCGTTGTATGATTGCCCTGCTTTTTTGGATCTTACTTCTCACACAGGGTCTAGCTCTAATATTATGTTGGATAATATACTTCCTGTAACAGAGAAAAACAAACACAGAGAA
>JAJJMC010004981.1:292601-333259 GCA_023531435.1 Papaver californicum
CCAAAATCTCTTTCATTTATTAAAATTAGTTCTTACAACTTATTCATTCGTCTCTTTCGTATTTACAATTTATTAATTGCTGATGTTATATACACTTCTTCATGTAAATACTAAGAAGAGATATAGTCTTATATTCTTTATTAAGGGTTATGATAAATTGGGTGGAATCGTTGGGGTTTGGCAGGAGGATATGGAAGGATGACAAACAAATAACTCTTCTGTAGATATGAATTTTTAAGATGATAAAGAATTTGGCTCGTTTAATGTTCTTCTATTATGCTACCGTTAGTGGAATCAATTTACTTGATTGTTGAAAGATTTAAGTTGGTATAGTGGGAATTGTGATATGTTCTTAGATGCTAAAAGTGTTTTGTGGGTACAATAGATACGAGTTACAGATGATTTCCACCTATTCTATGTGGTTCATATTATCTAGAGCGAGATGATTGTTGCCTGTTTAAAGCAACTCATCTCATCTGTTCATATTCATAGAGGATTTTACCAAGGATTTTGTTCTTTCTTAGTATATTAGTACCTAAGTGTTGGATTAATTTACTTGATCGAAAGCAAAAGTTGGCATTGCGATAAAATTTAGTAGGCATATGCCTACTCGCCAGAGATGTCTACTTCATGGTGTTTGATTCTACGATACATGAAACCAGTTCACTCGATGTTAAAAAATGGCCTATAGTGGTAATAACAACTGGATTTGTATCTAACAATTCCACGAGAAATAGTTTCTTGTAATGGATTCATAAAATCCGACCTAAGTGTCTTTAGATTGCCATGTGGCCGTCAAAAATTTGGGTTAATACAGACGGACCTACTTTACACGTCTATCATATTCGTACGATTAACCATGCAGTGTTTGATACAATGTGTTAGTCTTACATTTTCTTATTAGATTGTTCTAAGTTTTACAGAATGTCACCAAAGTATACAAAGTGGCTGCTGCAAGTCCAGGTAACTGGCCACCTATGGCCCGATACGTGAGCCAACCCTGCCAGATATCTTTTGCCAACTTGCAGTGATGAATGACCATGTACAAAATGAGTCTTTGTGGTGAACTGGTCACTCTCTTGCGTCTCACTTCAGTGGTTATCACAAGTCCAGGTTTGGCCTCCTTATCACAATGACCTTTATCTAAAAATAGGCTAAAATGAAAAAGTGATAGTATCTCTTTTGCTGGGATGGAGGGAGTAGTATTTTATTTTGTTCGTCTTTTTCTTTTCTTTTCTGTAATGTTATACCTCAAAACCACAGCCTCTTATCCCATTTTGCTATTTTATCTTGTAATACGTAATTTGGAAGTTTCTTTCGTAGTGTTTGATAAAATACCTAACAGAATATCTCAGTGTCATCTTAAACTTTATATTAGCTTAGTCGTATGTATATGTATTACCCTTTTGTGAGTAACTCCAAGAAATTCTAATTTGTCAAGTCCCATGGACTGAGATTTGTTGTTAGGGTTTGGTTGAGAAAGTAACTGACTTGCCTTACAAAATTGGATCCATTTACAAGACAATATGAACAGAGTGCATTTTCCTTTTTTAATTTTCCAACTTTGTTTTAGGAAGGATGACTTAATAAGATTAATATGATTGAAGTAGGAGGGAGCTTGTCATATGATGTTAGATTAACGAATTTGTTTTCTTCTTACAGTGATCCTTTAAATTTGGTGTTGTACAATATTAATGTTAAGATTATGACTCTTTTTATATTCTTAGTTTCTTATTGTGTTGAAGATAGTCTATCAATATGCTAACTGAAAGTAGATCGTTACAGTGCAATTGTAACTATGATGCATATAGATGTACCTAATTCTTTTGTTAGCAGCAAATCTATAGGAAAATATAAGATTAAGAGAACGATATTGTAGGAACCGTGATGACTCAACATACCTATTTAGGATTGAGGTATTTGTTGCAGTTGATTAAAGTTTGGATTCTCAATCCTGAGAACAGTTAAATGTTGAATTTTTGGCTCAGAACCCTTCTGTTACAGTTGAAATCTTTGGCTACCATTTTCTAAGTCACATACACCATGGTTAAACCTGCAACATATGTCACTGCAGTGAAGTGTTTGATATGATGCTTCATGATTCCCTTAATGTTAGCTCGTAACTTTTGTCGGCTCCCCAACGTGCTAGTGGTCAACTAGTTTATTTTTGGGTATTAATAACAGTATTTAGGGTCCCTGCGCACAAACTTCTAATGCTTCAATTGATTAATATTTAGATTTACCTATAAAAACCTTATGAGTTTTACCTTAGGTATTTGTCCATGGATTCAGCCAAAGGATCGCCAGCTCAACGTGAATCACTTCATATGAATATCGAGTCATTTTTTCAGACAACACCACCTTTAAGAGATCATCTTGACACTAGTAGGAAGATTGGGGAATTTATCGAGAAAAACTCTCCAACTACAGGCAAGTAGGTCATTGATGTAATATAATGTGTTTACGTTGTAACTAGTAAAGTCTTGTTTCTTTAATTTCATGATTATTGACGAGGTTTATCATTGGTTCAACCTCTAGGAAATGGGATAAGTAGAAGTATTGCATGTGTGACATCTGGTGGTACGACTGTTCCTCTCGAACAACGATGTGTTAGATATATGGATAACTTCAGCTCTGGACATCGTGGGGCAGCATCTAATGAGTACAGTCTTATAAGTCCTAATCAAATACGTATTGTAGTTGGTATGGTTTAGAATTTAAGCCAGTGTCCACTAATAAATTAATCTTTCAGGTATTTTCTGAAGGCTGGATATGCAGTTATCTTTCTTCATCGACGGTGAGTCTTTTGTTCAGACCTTATTTTTATATAAACAAGAACACATAGCTTGATTTTGTTAATGGCGTGAGCCCTCTTTTATGCAGAGGAACTTGTCAGCCATACTGTAGATCACTTCCCGAGGATTCACTCCTTAAATGTTTGGAGCTTAAAGAAAGGGAATCATCCATTCAAGGTTTGGCATTGTTAATTGTCCACTTAATCGTCTTTCGGTGAAAGTTCCCTACATTTTATTTTATTTTGCTAATGTCTAAGGCTAGGTTTTTATGTGTTGTTCCTGGCGGTGTTGTGCCAAAGAATGTGCATTTATAGTCTCTAATTGATACTCTTGGCAATTGCATATGTATCCTGTACAAAAATCCAAGGCTTTCTTGGTCAGTGTAGACCTTCCCGCTATATCACCATAAAAGTTAACAGCTGCTTCTACTAGTGTAACAAAACTACACAAGACATACTTTTGCAACAAACCCCTTGTAGAATAAAGTCGTAAGACTCGGCGCATGAATTTTGAGAGCACAGTTTTGCGAATCAGGACGAGCATAATTAATTTTCAAAATTTTAAGTGTAGGAATTGAAATACAGACATCCGGCGTATGAAAAACGCAGCTGTATAGATACAATTCTTCAAGGACAGGGGAATTGGAAAAAAGTTTGTCATTCCAGCCGGCATTGCTAAGCTTGAAACTACAAAGTCGAAGGTGCTTGAGCTGTGGAAATGCGATATTATCAAGAAAACGATATTAGCGTGTCCTTGTAGCTCCACGGATACCAGTGATGCACAGGTAAAAACAGACAGGGGAATAAACAAGGGGTCGTCTAGGCCTACGAATAAACTGAGCTCTTTGACTTTATGCCTTATTACAATGGAGATCCATCCAAGTGCTCCCATGATTTGAGATAGAACTTGTGTATATTATTTGACAAAGAATGACAATGCAATGTCCCATCAACAAAATTCATGAATTCATCGGTATCATAGGAAGATATGGGATCATTCCACCACTTCCTCTCTAATTGAAATTCAAGGTTGGGGATTGAGGTCCAATTATATTTCCATCCATCTTAGCTAGTGCGAGCAACAATCTTGGTTTCAAGGAATGATAGTATGTGATGAAGAAGTGAATCAGGTATGTTGCTGATCCTATTCTCGGCTTTACCCATCATAACTTATACCAATATTTACTCAGCTATTGAGAAAAATCGTCCATTGAAACAACAAATGAGCAGCAGAAATCACCTTAAAACTCATCAAGATTCAACGAGTAGCAGCTAGCAGTATCACGAGAAAAAATTGACTTCAGAGATCGAGTTATAGAATTAGGGATGACATATGGGATATCTCAATAACCTAAATAATAGATATGGTTATAAGATACTATATTTTACAAAATATTTTTGTAACAGAATATAAGATATACCCAAGTATTTTGATTTTGATTTTTTGTTTTTAATTAAATCAAAATGTTTCATTTTGAGCGTCCTAGGTCATAAACCACTTGTCACAGTCCCCGGGGCAGAGCCAGGTTTCCAGGTGGAGGGGGTGTAAAATAGGCTTGAGAGATAATATTATATCTAAAAAAGACCAAAAATAATCAGAATAGGACTTTGGAGCTTGAATTGGATGTGCAACTGCACATCTATGCTTTTAAAAAAATATTTTAAAAGGTTTTTTCTTCCCAATAATTTAAGAAGTTTATTCTTCACGGTGGGTTTATAATTTTTAGTAGAAATTTTTTCTTTGATTTCTGTTTAAGGAAGAGCAAAAAATGGTTCGAGGAGAGTAAAAACCAAGTTATTCACTAACTAATTCTCCTCTCACATGCTCCCAGACGAAACCCACAAATCAAGTTCACAACCGTTTAAGCCCTAATAATTATATATTTCACCATAATTATTTAAAATCCCGCCAAACAGAAATCCTAATCACTTATAAATATAAGCTTTAATCCATATAATTATGGTTTTAATCAAATTATTAGATAAAAAGAAAACAGTTTTAATCAAATAAGCTAGTATACTTGCTGACTTTTGTTTATCGACTCTTTACTACCCCTGACAAGATATTGCTTCCTCATAAAAAGATAAGATTTCTGGTTTCGTCTCAGGTCGGCAAATTTTCTTTTTCTTCTTTTGATGTAGAAATCTTCATCATAAACTATCTTTACAATACAACAAGGAAAGATAGTTTATGTTGAAGAAACGAATCAGTTAAATTTCTGATTCTATCATCCTCGGCCTTACCATATTATAAATATGATCCCTTCAGTATATGTATAGCTTCGTCTTACAGAATGATTATACAAATAAATCAAACATCACCACATCTATCATGTCAATGAAATATAGAATTTGGAGAAGTAAGAAATTTGGCAACAAAATTACTTAATAGATAAATCAAATCAATGAATTAACAGACAGATTCCTTACTTCTCATAAACCATCTTCTGTAGCATGGCAACGAA
This sequence comes from Papaver californicum, assembly GCA_023531435.1. Lineage (NCBI taxonomy): Eukaryota > Viridiplantae > Streptophyta > Magnoliopsida > Ranunculales > Papaveraceae > Papaver > Papaver californicum. The sequence continues at coordinate 297,861 of JAJJMC010004981.1, forward strand.
AGATCGAATATGATGAATTAATATCTGCTAATTAATATAACCAGCAATAGATTGATTAACAGGTTAATCAAAATCAAAGAATGAATTAAATTACCAGATAACTTAATTCATCATATTTTATATATCGCTGCCGTTTTCTTTCTAAATCAGGTGAAGTGACTAGCTATTGCCTATTCAATTATTCTATTTATAGGAAGGATTTCCTCATTCTCTCCTAGGGTTTCGTTGAGGTGATGATTATCAAAAAAATAAATAAAATTAAACCCTAAAACCTAAACAGATCAAGCCCAATAACGGCCCATTACATTTTCAAAGTCCATAAATATGAATCCATTCACTTTTATTTATTGATAAAGAATTTGGTGTCCACGATTGTATCATCCCCCAATGACTTTGCTATTATTGTGCAGTGGCACCTGTCTTTGCGGAACTCCTGCTGCTGCTAGAGAGCAGCCTCCAGGAATTTCTGTGTGCGTGCATCTCATTTTACCGGCATTGTTTGTACGCTTATAACAGTGTCATGTCACGCGAACTAGAAGTTTTGCAATGATGATGGATGATGACCCATCTCATTTTACACTTCAATTTTAAGACAGTTCCTGCTTCTTTTCTCGTTTCTCTACTAATCACAAAAGAAATGCTTTAACTTATTCTATAACTGTCAAAAATGAGGTTCTCTTTGATAGACACTTGTGCTGTGCCACTGAAATGATTTAAGGACCTTCCCTGTTTTACTGAAAATGTAGTGAATATCTCGTGCTTTTGGTTACTTATGGTCACCCATTACTGGTCTATGGATAGACATTCTTAACGAACGATTTTGTCTCGGACCTGCATAATGTCCTTTTGTGGTGTTAAACTCAGTGCAATCAAGCAAAAATTAACAGCATTATCTGGTGGGGATTTGTGTAGAGCATTGGCAGTTGCAGTACTCGTGTTATATGCAGTCTGCATTTTAGTATCAAATCCGTCTGGACAATCTACCGCGTTTTTCAATTCGTTAATCCTCAGACGACATGGAAGGTACTTGTATACTAACACTGACATTACCGACCTTGTTTTCGGAATTGCAACTTCTGCCAGTACATGGAAAACCAGGAGACAATACATTGAGGGATGGTGGCGACCAAATATAACTAGGGGATATGTGTTTTTCGATGTACAACCTCCGAAAGAGTACCTGCCGTGGTCTGCATTCTCACCTCCTTACCGTGTATCTGAAAACATCTCAAGATTCAAGGACTTTAACAAACATGCAATGCCCTTTGCAATTAGAATGGTACGTGTTATCAAGGAGACGTTTCTGGAAGCCCCGAAAGGTGTGAAATGGTATGTAATGGCCGATGACGACACGGTTCTTTTTCTGGATAATCTTATTGAGGTTCTTTCCAAGTACGATCATAACGAGTACTACTACATTGGATGTAACTCTGAGGCTGTTGGTTCAAACTCAGATCATTCGTTTCGGATGGCATTTGGAGGAGCTGGTTATGCTTTGAGCTACCCACTTGCCAAGGCATTGGCAAGAAACCTAGACGACTGCATCAAGAGGTATCCAAACTTATATGGGAGCGATCATATATTACAAGCTTGTATTTCTGATTTAGGAGTTTCGCTTACGCTTGAACCGGGATTTCATCAGGTAATCTCCTCTTCTTTGGTTTCCATCCTACAACTCAAACACTCATTTCACCGTTACGCTGATTAATACACCTTGTTAATTTCGTATACAGATTGACCTGCACGGGGACATATCGGGTTTCTTATCAGCTCATCCACAATCTCCAATAATATCCCTTCATCATCTCGACTACACTAATCCCCTTTACCCTGCAATGAATGTTTTTCAATCTCTAAAACTCTTTATGAACGTCTCTAGAGTCGACTCGTCTCGTCTATTACAACAATCCATCTGTTACCAGAAACAAAATAACTGGACATTTTCAATCTCATGGGGATACTCGGCTCTAATTTACGAAGACATTCTTCCACCGAGTAATCTAGAGAGACCTCTTCAGACATTCATTCCATGGAGAAATAACTACAGACCACCTGCCTTCATGTTTAACACTCGATATCCTACTAACAATCCATGTGAAGCTCCTCATTTCTTCTTCCTTGATTCCGTGGAGCAGAAAACTGGTGGGTATGAAATTGTTACCAATTATGTTAGAAAATGGGATCGCCGATTACCAGCTTGTTCGTCAACCGGTAACCATTCTGCTGATTCGCTTACTCAAATTCGTGTCATCTCTCCGGCAAAGAGATATGATGGTGGAGTAAGTGGAAAAACTTGACACACACTAATTTAAGCAATGTAGGCTTATAGAATTGGTTTGCTCACTGAGATTTCTGAGTTCTGTTTCTTTGCTTTTCAGGAAGGTAAAAGAAGAGAATGTTGCGACATAGTACGTATATATGGCGGCTCAAACATTACAGAAATTAAACTAAGGAGTTGCAAGGAAGATGAGATTGTTGCATAGGCGACTTAGGCGCGCCTCCACGACAGTATGTGAGGCGCCTGGCCTCGCCTCGCGCCTCACAAAACATAGCTTACATTATCTAAATTTGTTAGAAATTAGTGAAACAAGAGTGAATTTGGTATAATTGAGCACATGATTTTCTGTTTTAAAAACACCACAACCATCAAAAAACAAAAAGAAGACAATTTCAGTTGAATTACACACTTCCTTACCATGTTCTTTTCTTTGTTCTTCGCATTTGGTGGAGGTTTCTGTATTTACAATGGGGATGGATAGGTGATGCAATCATTCTACCGAGGCAAAGAAAAACCTTCTCCAAAACTGCAACTCTTAATTCTAATCTGAATAACGTTGTTATCCACTCCGTCGTAGGGGGTGGTGATCTCGCAGCATTGTCTTTGCGGTGCCTGATCATCAGTCGAACCCTTAATAAGTTTCTTAACAACAGATTTTAATAGAAAGTGATCGAAAATTTGCAGTTATAAATAAGAAATGCTCTAATCTCACCTTGCTCCACGTTCCCGGATCCATCCTTGAAGCCGTAATGTTAATAGTTTGTAAAGCCAAAGCAGAACGAAAGTCGGTTCTGTTGCACTCACTCCTCCATGGCTCATATACAAACCTCTTGTACGAAGTAAACGTTTCATGATTTTCTCCAATTTCACTACCATTGTTCACATTGTTCAGGAAATAAACAAGCGGCCGTTCACAGGGTTCAGAACTCATGGGACGAGTATTGAATGTGAAAGTTCCATTTCTCCAACTGCCCCACGTTAGAAATGTCTGAAATGCAGTTCTGAGTAGATCATCTCCCACGAACCACGGGTATATCTGCACAGTGTAACCCCAAGACACCGCCAAAGACCAATTCCGTTGCCAATCATGGTAGAAACTCTGCTGCAAGGTTCGCCCTGGGTCCATCTTGTATGCATCCATTAGCCTTTCCAATGAATCAATTTGGCTAGTACTAGTTGGAAAAATTGGATTCAGATAGTCAAGGTGATGCAACGAGACAAGTGGTGCCACTGGGTGCGCAGCTAATAAACCGTATGGATCACCATGAATATCAACCTACATATGCAAAATTAGACACCATAATCAGAACATAGAGCAGGAAAATAGAGAGATTCAAAGTCGGAATTATCGACACGAATAATGCATACCTGATGGAAGCCGAGTTCTTTAGTTAAGGGAACTCCAATCTCATTCATACAAGCACCAACTCTCTGGTCAGAACCCCACATATACGAATACCTGTCAATGCACCCATCCAATACTTTCACTAATTGCTCCGCTAATGGATAACTAATAGCGAAACCAGCACCGCCGTAACCCATCGTATAAGAATGATTTATATCTTGTTCGACACTCTCTGAATTCCCACCTATGTAATACATTTGATTATGATCATACTTTGCTAACACCGTAACTAAATTCTCAGTAAAAAATACGGTATCATCATCACCCATGACAAACCATCTCACATTCTTCAACCCCAATCTATAACTCTCCAGCACAATTCTAGCTATTCGGTTCGCCGACATAGACCCATACTTGAATCTCTTCGACACATCATCCGAAACCCGATACGGCAGTGAATTCTCAGGCCCTGTCCCGTTCGGCGTCTCATCTAGCCACACGTACCCACGCGTTACGTTCGGTTTCCACCATAACTCGGCATAATGCGATCGATTTGCCCATGTCTTTGTCGAACCTCCTATACCGAATACTACATGAGAAATGTTGGTTTTGTACTCGTGATTTTCGACGACGATTTTGACCGTCGTGTCGGGACATTTAGTGGTGGTAAGGGTGTTAAGAGTACTGATGAACAACAATGGATCTCTAATCCATCCTGATATAGAGAAGAGAAATACAAATGAAATGAATAGAAATACTAAAAGGGTTACTTTCATGAAAAATTCTGGGTTTGGAAAATTCATCAACTTATTCCAATTACTAGTTTCAAAGTAATGGGATTGGTTTTTTTCACCGCCTGCAACAGTAAATTGAGACATGGTCATTGTGATCGTGGTGGTGGTGGTGATGGATATATAAACCCTAATAGAGAGATTAAAAAATGATACAGGGATATTTGCATAGTGGTATATATCAAGATTCAAAAGTTTAAATTTGGAAAATTTCTAACGTTAATAATTGAAAAAATCTTTTCAAAAAAGTGATATCCCGATTTTCTCTCAAAAATAAATACTTATCATATATGCCTTAATTTTATTAAATGAAAATCCTCCCAAATAAAATAAAAAGATTTTTTTGTTAAAGGAAAAGCTAAAATATACGTACTTTTAACATGAACGCCTCGTTTCTAGCCCAGGCTGCCAACCCCACCATATAAGAGAAACCTACCTTTGGGGCTCTTCTAGGATTACATTGTTTAGGACGTGGCTAAGGGTACGTGTTCTAATTATGGGTAATAAATCTCTAAATTGTCCTTTGAATTAAACTTTAACCATAATACTTTTTCCTCTTAAAATCTATTCTTATATAAAAAAATCAAAAATCAAAAATTAAACTACTCAAATTTTAGACGTATTTTTTTCACGTCAAGGTTAAATAACAATTTTCTAGACATAAACTTATTTTTCCAAAATCTACGGCCAACAGACGATGAATTGGTAGCCCTAACTTGGATGAAGAATTAATATGCATGGCAAGGAATTCTCTTCGTAAACATAGCAGTGACTAATAATTTTATTAGTTTTTAAAAATTTGTCACAACAGTCCTAGTCTTAAATTGTGTTTTCCAACCGTAGACGTAAAAAGTCTAAGATAAAAGTTTTCAGAATGAAAATTTATACTCGATCTAAGAGAGAGAGAGTATCGGTTTTTACTCAATCCTAAGTATAAGTTTATACTCAATTTAAAGTCGAAACCTTTTACTGCTAGAGCAAAGTTGAATTTCATATTCGTAACTTAGTACAGATAAGTTGTAGGCTAGGTTGTAATTGAAATTCTTAACGGTATTTAGTTTTGAGGATTTCAAAAGCTAGCAAATGATAAACTCCTAGATATAGAGGTGGTTACGACTAGAAAATTAAAAACACATCCTAGTCATAAAATGCCCTGAAACTGAAAAACTGAGGGGTTGTATGCCCTTCATCAATTCTAGAAGTAAATTAAATTTACTAATCTAATCTAACATTAATATCTAATTAATTAGCTAAACTAGTTTAAGTTTAATAACATAAATTAATTAAGGAGAGTTTAGCCATTATAAAAGGTAATATGATAAGGAATTATTCAGTTTACTACATAATAACCCTATTTTGTAGAAGGGAAAATGGTCTATTGTCCAAGATTCCCTAAAATCTGGTTGAAACGGACATGTAAAAAACTACTCCGGATGAAACGGACGGACATAAGTTTCCAAAAAAATGACTATAATGCCCTTTTAGGATTTAGCCCAAAAAATTAGTTTCACCCCACCACACAAAATCAGTTATACCCCCAAAAAGTCAGTTCCACCCCACATAATTAGTTTCCATCTTTTCCGACCCACATTCTTTCTCCCATTTCTCCACCTCCACCTGTCAGAAACAATAAATTCCTCCAATTCTTTCTCCGATCTTCTCCACTTCCTCAGACAGAAACAAAAAAATTCTCTAGCTTCTTTCTCCCATTTTCTCCACCTCCTCCGACAGAAAATTTATCCACCTTCTCTTCTCTCATCTTCTCCACCTTCTCTTCTCCAGAAAAATCTCATAATCTCTGTTCCCATTACATTCACCAGAAATTTCCCATCCTAGTTTCTTCACAACCACCACACCACCACCAGCAACACCACCACCACACCAAAAACCCTAGTCAATTCCATCTCCAACAAAAACCCTACTTTTAATCACCACTACGAAGAGTCAGTTTCATCTCCAACAAAAATCCTAATCTTAATCACCACTACAAAGAAGGTAATTACTATTTCTATCTACTAATTTTAAGTTTTCTTTGATTTTTTTTTTAATAATTGAAATTGGTTTCATCTGCTTCTTTGATTTTAGGTTTTGTTTGATGCACCCTAATCTAATCGCATGCTCGATTTTAGGGTAATTTTATACATTACCCATTTAAATTTGGCCGAAACTGGAATCATCCATCTAGGTTTAATCAAAATCTGAATAAACTTTTATAAATGTAAAATTGGTGTGTACGTTGTTTAGTGTTTTTTTATAGGATTTTATTAATGGTGTTAACAAATCCAGATTCTCCCAAATAGTAATTAAAAGTCTAATCAGTTAACCTTAACGCGCGTCTATATTTCCTAATACAACTAGATTTTTTGATCCATGCAATTATTAACTATAACATATTCCTAAAGGGCGGGCCTACGGCTGTGGCCATGACTATCCTATAGGCTCCTGGGCCGTAGTATTGTACTCCCGAGTCATAGAAACTCTTTCAGAAGATGGATGATCTGTATCTTACACCTATTATATGAAAATTATTATCCTAGCAGATGGAAAAAAAAATACAGATATCATTATTACGTTGATTTTAAATGACAGGAATAAATGTCTGATCTAGACATTCTAAAAAAATATGATAGCATCCGATATAAATGACTTATAGACTTTTGAAAATGCCTTTGAGCATTATTCATTTCAACTCCAAGGGTTACCGCTAAAAAAAACCATTTTATCTAAACTCAGAGACCCGCCTCACATGAAATACATAATAGAGCGTTGAATGAGGTGATTCATTTTTATTTTCTAACAGTTAGTGATGCGTCTGAAGGTTCGAACTTTTCTCTATTTACTTCCATTTCAGTTGTGATGTTAACATCCTTTCACTGCCGCAGGTTATCTCACATCAAAGTTATAGCCACGATATCCATTAATGCAGTAACACAAACAGATGGAAAGATTTATTTCGAAATATATCAATTCTCATACTGTAACGGTAAGGGTTAAGCCCTAGTTATCTTAGGAACACAAGAAGAAACAAAAATCCGGTAGGACTTACCCGATCGATGACGCAACAATATTCTCTCTAAATTATACAGTTTGGAAAGAAAAATTAGTAAATACTAATTATAAATGTGACTTCACATAGAGTTGGTGGGGAGTATTTTTGGGTTGGTGGGTAGTATTTTTGGATGGTTTTACAAGAAATCGAGAGGATACAATACAAACAAGAGAAAAGTTGAAAAACAGAACACAACTGAATGGGATTTTGTGAAACAAAGAAAATGTGCATAAAGTTTGCATATACAAAAAGAAAACAAATGAAGAACAACTGCAGTATTATTATCTATACCTTCTTGGGAAGTCCATTTATTTGGTTCTTGGTGTTTGTTTTTTTTCTTCTTGGTAGAACCCTACTGCTGGCAGATGATACAATGCATGATGTTGAATTCTATCCTTGTTATGAAACACGGGTTTTTATTGTTTTTCCTTTTTTATCGGTAAAGAAATTGGTGTCGACAAGTTTTAGACTCAAACCACTAGTATTACGTAACTTTACCACTGTACTATAGTAATATCGGAGGGTTTTTGTTGTTAGTAATTGTCTTTTGAAACCTGGACTTGACATGGGATTTATGTACCCAAACTGAAATCTCAAAATGGATATTTTCGAAAGCAATAAACATTTCATTTAATTATTAGTATATATACTTGTATATTTCTCAATATCAATTGTATAATTTTGTTGCGATAATCTGTAAAGGACTAGTACATCTAGGCTCTAGCTAGCCAAATGTATGTATGCTGATCTAAGTAAGTAGCAGCTGAAGCCTAAAGAGACTTGCATCAAGGATCAATCCTTAATAATAATAACTAGACAAGCAAAGTAAAAGAAATTGATAAACATGGATTAAATAGGTACATACGTTTATTTGAGGTCCATGTTGCGCAAAGAGTCTATGTCGCCGCTAATTATAACCGGAGCTCAAGATCTAACTCATCCATGGATGAGTTATAACTATGGAGTAGTAACCCATTCACCTTATAATCGAAGACTGAGAATGTTGAACCAGCAGTACCAGCTGTTGCCGGCATAAGCAGGGAAAGGGGTAAGGATGGTGGTATATCTCTCCGCGCTTTCTTGTTACCAATTGTAGATACATGATGATTGTTAGTACTGGACCGTGTAGGCCTGTTTGAGTCAATATTACTCCATAAGCTCACAGTTGAACCGGCATCTGCCTTGATTTCCTCCTTGGCTAACTCATCGTCAAATGATTTTATGTCATGTGCTTTGGATGAACTTTTCTCTTCATCAAGCTTTGACGCTGATTGACAAACGACAGTACTACTATTACTACTGCTACTCCTACTAAGGACGTCCCTAACCAAAACCGGATCGGCTGTTTGTGGGAGATCCAGCGAAGGAAGTTTGGATCTAACTGCGTCCTTTTCTTGTGCATAATTGTCTTCATGAACAACTGTGGGAGTCCAAGCAAAGGAAGGCGAAACCAGCAATATGGTCTTCTCGGCCGCACCGTTGACATCTCTAATCTCTTGACTTGATGATAGAGGTAGCAGTGATACAATATTATGGTCGGAATTGTAAACCACAGCACGACAGATGTTGCTATTATTGGGACTATAAGGATCAATTGGCGGATCAGATTCTTTAAGTCTAGCTCTATCCCTCCTGTGTACGTTCATATGCCCACCTAACGCTTGAGCTGACCTGAATTCTCTTGCACAAAAGCTACATGTATAAGATCTTGGAGGCCATATAAATCCCCCTAGAGGTCCAGCTGAATCTACCGCAAAGGCTCGTTCTTCCCAATTATTAGCTTCACCAACAACTACGTTATTGGAGCTTGCTCTAACATCGCCGACGGGTTTTCTGTTCATCCACATCCAGTATTTGGCTGCATCCTCCATAATTACACCACTCAATGATGACATGAGCTATCGTAGTAGCTAGCTTGATCGGTAGATTGTCTTTACAAATTGTTCCTGTATAACAGAAAGATGTATATGCAGTTGAATGTCTAATAGTTTGAGAGAGAACATATAGAGTATACATACATATATAAGTATGACTTTGAACTGGTTTTGGGATGAATTAGCAACATAGTGCCTTGAGGGTGCTAGTTAGGTTTCCTTAATTAATCTATTCCCAATCGACTAATTAACCGCTGTCACTGTCAAGGTAGATGCGTCTGTACGGTGATTACAAAGTCATGGTAATATTCTCAACTTCAGGATGATCTTCGGAATTATGTTCGTCTATCTCTCAAGTTACCAGTATAAAAATAAAATATAGCGTTGGTATATAAGCGCGTGAACTAACCGTAGAATTGTCCCTACGACCAGTAGAGATGGTAAAATCATTGAATGCTGACTAAATACAGATAGCGGTGAAAATATAGATTCGCCGGTTCATAATTTAGTTCTACAGGACCACAATAATGCGGAACAGGCACTGATCATCCTCTGATTCTCTAGGCTGTATAGTCTCCCGACACAGCAGAAATCATGGAATTTTCTATGCGGACACTTCTCCTCCTTATCTCTGAAATCAAGATCCCTGCGCAAATTGATGCAATTTATTGTTTGTTTATATGTTGATTAAGTTAATCAAATTGACGCCTATTTCCATGACTATCGACGACGATTTTTGTAGTCAACTTCGAACGAACGTGTTATCCGTCCACGTCCGATGTCGCCTCAATTTGATTATCTTGACAGATGAAAATAATGCATAGAAATTACAAACCCCACGTAATGTCGTGTACATATAAAACCTAAAATTAGTCCAAGTATCGACATTAATACACTGTACATACACCATTTTTTTATCTTCATCCATCGTCATTACCATAACGCGGCCGAATTAACAAATCAAGAATAAGAAATGTTGTATTTGAATTAATCAAAGATTAAGAGAGAATCAAACAAGAAGTAGTCGTTTAAAATCACTTTTTACAGAAATTTTTTTTTTTTGTTTTTTTAAAGTTCTTGAAATTTTTTTGCTGTTACACTGATCATGGACATAGACACATAGTGAATGGGTCCATAGGAAATTCCAAAACATTGGACAAAAAATGTATGATTGTTTGAGTAAACTTTACACCTCAAATGTGTATATAAAAATCAATCAGAGAATTAATGATATAAAATTGGAAGTGAGATTGTCATTTTATACTTGGATTCTTTTACCTATATGTTGTCTTCATTCTCCACTTGCTTAATCAGTTGGATCAACCCAATGCTTCAAATACACATACAGTGAGTGATTAATAACAACAACTTGGTAATTAAGAGGGATTGTTCTATTGATTAATTAAACAAGATGAAGAAAACTAGGAGAGGATAATTCATGGAGAGGTAGTTTTGGTGTGACTAGGACAGTAGCTAGGTGGAGTCATTACATTTTTACCATTTATAGGAGTAAATAAAATTTGGAGTGTGAACATCGAATTGGTTCTATGGTGTAGTGGTTAGCACTCAGGACTTTGAATCCTGCGACCTGGGTTCGACTCCCGGTAGGACCTTTTTTTTTCTTCTTTTTGAAAATGTATTCGTGTCAGGTGGAATACAGTTATACAAAGCATCATATCGCCCTTTGCCTCACGCCCGAGGCGACCAACAAAAACAATAAATGAAAGGTAGCAGCTCCCGCTTTTGGTGCCTAAACGAGCGCCTTGGGCACGTTTAACCACATAGCGTAGAGTATCCAGAGCCCATAACTGCTTCCAGAATTGAACTTCAGCTTCATTTTGGTTAATTGTGGTGTTATACATGATTTCTACAAGCTTGTTGTAGGCTGACTTCAATGTGAAGGATCCATTCTTTGTGAGAGTCCAAACCAACTTATCTGGAGCATTGATAGGAATCCTCTCGTTCTTACAATTTTGTCAGTGGTGTCTGGTTCAAAGATATCTTGTATCAATTCAGTCTTCCAGTTGTGTGTGCTAGGATCAATAAGGTCTGCCAGCCGATACGTTGAGTCAGATTCAAATTCTGAATCAGCAAAAAGAAAAAACAAAAAAAAGGTGCTACTCTCAACCAAATATCATTTCAAAATTCTTAATGACTAGCCCAATAATATTGTGGGCCAAAACATACACCAAAACTAGTGGGTTCATTCATATGGGCCTAGTTAGGTGGTAGTTCTAAATTCCCACACACCAACCAAAAAATTGCAATCAATAATGGTACGACGAGAATAGGCCAATGGAACTCAATTATTCAAAAAGTTTAGAAGAACAATGTATAGCCATTTTTGGAGCCAAATTTGTTACTAGTTAATTTTTGAACCCATAATGCAATCAATGTTTGTTCTTTTCTCCTCCACCATCATCAATATTTCCTCTACTCCAACTAAAACTTGGAGTTTATAGCTTCCAAATCCCAAAATAAAAAACCACACAATCCAAGTTTCAGAATTCACTGAGGTTGTAAATCACTAACTCCATTGCTCCACTGGAAGAAGAATAAGAGATTTTCTTTATCGAAGTTTAGAGCATAGTAGAGTTAAGACTAAAACCAATATGGGCCAAGCGGCCCAAGCCTCTACATTTTATTTTATTTATCATCATCCTCATGTTCATTTCAGGTAATTATTAATTTTTTTGTTATTTTTTTGTTAATATGATTCACCGTTATATACTCCTTCCGTTTTATTTTAGTTGATTTTTTAATCCGATTGTATTTGGTTATTTTTATATCTTTTTATAAAAGATTTCAGATTTATCCTTACCTTAAAGTCAACCACTGTTATGAAGTTAAATATTTTTAAAATATTATAACTCTAAAAACTAAATGAGTTAATTTTTTAATTTTCTTTTTTTTTAATAACAAGAAATAAAAGGAAAAAAACAGAAGCAAAAAATAAACAAAAAGACAGGCAAAAACCAAACAAAAGAAACTAAATCCGTGCTACCGAAGAGATGCAGAAGGGAAGATTTAGAGGAGTCCACTTATCTTGTAGACAACGTAGCAACGCATGTTGGGCGAGATCATGTGCCATATCATTAGCATCCCGTTGAATGAAAGAGTAGGAAACAGAGTGGAAATTCTGTGCAAGAACAATGATATCCTTATATATACGCCTGATTTTCCACAGATTAGTTGCTATATAATTAAGGATATATATGAAACATATTTTAATCTTCTCTTTCCTTAATATACTGATAAAATTTTATTTATACAATTAAAATAGGACGGACAAATATATAAACCGTAATGAATAAGCAAAATTTATAGCTAGAAGATTTTGATTATACATTGGCGTTGCTATACATAGGTTCTGTTGGGTACAATAATCAAAAATAAGAAAAAATCAAATAAACAAAAGTTTTGAAACTTAGTTCTTTTTTAATCGAAGTGATCGATTTGACGAAACGGATGAGTTCTCCGGATCTCCGCAACAACAACATGGTAAACTTTGAAAAAACAGAGTGAGTCACGTGTTCAACACGCTGTCCTTAAGACATTAGCGCCCGGCTACACTCAAGAGTGATGCTATAGCCTTCACAGGGAAGATACCTCCAGGATAAAACACCCTACTACACCTACTACTAACACTCGTAGTAGATGCTCAACTTGAGCTTGGCAACTCAGAAAAACCCTTCAAGGAAAAATCTCAAAAAGTTTAAGAAAGATAATAAAAAATTATTATTATTTTGGTCTCTCCAAAAATATGGAGAAACCCTTTTTCCTTGGATTAATTTAATAGGTTGAGAAAAACTTGTTTATATAATGAACTAGTACAACTTAAGAAAAGGGATATCTCCGATGTGGGACTAAAATTTTTATATAGTCTCTTAAAACAGCTTAAGATTGGAAACTCTCAAATGTGAGACTAATAAGTTTTTCATTCATAAAAGAAAATAAAAATTTATTTATTTTCTTAAAACCTTAAAATTCATATTTTATATATTATTTTCCAACAGGTTCAAGTACAACGGTAAACTTCTGCAGTGAACCGTGGGGATACACTCCGAGTCCCGACGACTACCGTTATAATGGTGGCAATATCATGTTGTGAAGATCCATGTACGGCAATACATGGAAGAAACTACGTTGGTGCAAGTTGCCAAGAACCCGGACGACAGACATGCATCTGTACTTATTACTGTATAAATTGAATCTCTGCCTGATTACACACCTCATCCGTCTATTTACCGATCTCATGCACACCTTCTTCTAGCAACAAATATGGGTGTATATTTATTTTCAGTGTATTATTCATAACAATTTTTAATCTAACAGTAATAATTTAGCATTCCTACTTAATTCAATTTATTATTATTGGTATTTGTTTTAGGATTTTAATGAGTTTATTATTATTCAATTGATATTGCTATTGTTTTTTTTTATTTTTGATGTTACTGCTTGTTTTTATCTTTTTTGGTCAAAAAAGGTTAAAATTTTATTACAAAACAAGAAAAAAAAAGAGAAAAAAAAAGAGAACACATGTCTTTTGATCTATTTAGGATATGTAAGAGGTTTTATCTACTCAAGAGGTCTATGAGCAAGTTTCATGGTGAAACAATTCTATCTTCCAAGTTACATATTATTTTAATATTTATTATAGATCATAGAAGTTCAAGTCTTATGGATTACGATGGAATCCTATAAAGTATCAATGTAATTTGCGCTTGACTGGTCAACAGATCAAATATGATACAAGATGCAATTTCAAATTGCGTTTATTCTTACTCATCCACTCAGTCAAGTAGGATACTCATACTAAGCACTAGCCTATAAGCATCTAAGCATTAGATTGTGCAACAAACATTCACCAACTAGATTTTCAACTGACTAAGAAGAGTAGCTCTTTACCATTAACCGGAACGTATTTAATATGCATCCAACTAATCCTAATTAGCAGAAACAATCGCGCTGAAGGCATTATAGCATCGGTATCCAACATCAGTAAATCTTGATTAAGAAATTAACAGAAAATCTAACTAATTAATGATGAGAAACAATATATAAAGATGTATTTGTACTTGGTGAACTGATTATGAGTCGACATTTTCAATATTTTAAGATGTAGCAAAAAAGTTTTATTTTTCTCTATTCCTTATTTTGCTCTGCAACTTTATCTTTCTAACATAAATAGTTATCTTCTTTAGATAGTAGGTATTTATCCATTAGTAGTTATTTTCATTTTTTCATTGAATTTTTTTTAGTCAGCTTCTTATTTTCTTTTCGGATTTTAATTCCTGGTTTAATTGGGGGCTTAGAAAATTAATAGGGTCTTTTTAGGAAAAAATAAATTAGGGTCATCCAATAGTAATACCCCTACCTCTTAGCCATATATTTTCATAAATAGCTAAATTATCCGATTTAATTAGTCCTAATATATGATTAGTTTTGGTAATTAATTAGATTAGATTAGATTAGATTAGATTATATAGATTATGGTTATGATTAAAATCAGAGTTTTTTTTTTTTTTTTTTTAATGAGGGGTCTTTTGGAAGGAATTTTTTTTGAAAACTAGGGTTTGAGAAATGAGTGATTCCAATGCTCAAAATGAAGAACCCTTAGCTCAAAATCATTTGGTAAACTAATAATATGTACGAATGGTCGAATTTTTGGTTAGCACCGTCGAATCACTGTGGAAAAGCAAAGACACGGGGCAAGAGTCGTCATGGTCATGAGGTTACTACCATGATGATTCTTCAAAGATCGTTATGGTCTTAACATCCAACAATGACGACCCTTACATGTAACTTTACCATGCATGCTATGAAAAACCGTTATTGCCAGAAATAAAACCATGACGATCCTAAATAAAACCGTGACGACCCTAAATGTTACCATGATGAACCTAACTAATCTCTTCGCCTTCAATGAAAATAAACATTGAGGCTCGTCATGTTTTAAGGTGAAAATCGGTGCGACTCTAACAGACTCTTCGTCTTTAGTGAAAATTAACAATAAGGGTCGTCATGGTCTTAACATCCAACAATGACGACCCTTACCTGCAACTTTACCATGCTATGAAAAATCGTCATGGTAAAAAATAAAACCATGACGACCCTAAATAAAACCCTGACGACCTTAAATATTACCATGACGACCCTAAATATTACTATGACGATCCTAAATATTACCATGACAATCCTAACTATACTCTTCTTCGTCTTCAGTGAAATTTAACAATAAGGGTCGTCATGGTCGAAACTCAAAGACCATGTAACGCCCCACCTCATCATTCTAGGTCGGCCGCCCTAAAATAGAAGTGTTGCACTATTCATGGGACAAAAAACACACTCAAGCCTTCAAGCTAACAAATGTCAATTCGACTATCGTGAGGGTTTTTTGAAGAATAATAGGTTTTAAGAAAAACAAAGTTGCATTTATAAATGTGAGTTATAAATGAATCCAGTAAAAATAACATCTTTAAAAGCAAAGGTCTATCCTCGACACGCAGGTCGTTTAATCAAAATAAAGGGTAAGAGTTTTAAAAGAATCTAAACTTAGAGGTAAACTAATTTCGGTTGTCTAGGCACCTGGAAGACGTAGATGCTGCGGTCCTCCGAAACAAAAAGTCGCACTACTGGTCAGGTTGTTCCGCGACTACTATATCCTGAAAAAGATAGTAAGTTGGGTCAGAGCCCAACTTAAAGTAGATTCTCACACCCTTATGCCCTTTACGAATAATTTAGCAAAACAAGGTTCATGAAATGACTACGTCAAGTAAAAATAGTTTATAAGAGTGCCTCTTGAAAATAGTAAGGTCGACGACCTAAACAGAAATATAGACTTTTAAAATCAAAACAAAACACAAAAGCACACGTAACCATTAAATATAAAAGACACGGAAAATAGATTCCCCACCCACGGAACTAATCGATTTCCCCTCTCTATAGTTTCATTCTGTAACTGTACGACGACACATATCGACCCTCACATAGTCCATTTAATTTCTTACAGTGCGTAGGAAAATAAATGTTGTCGACCTCCCTTTCAAGATAATAGATCCATATCTTCTAGGCGACCCCTCGGTCATCGCCCAATATATTCTGGGAGTCGAGCCAACTACGAGTCTCAAACAAATGTACACACGCCAATAATTTAACTACTGATAGTTATCTTCACTATCCTACCCGAAACCCGGATAATCAATAAAACGAGATCTATCCAGATGCTACCCCTCGCATCATAATAAAATAATACTATTCATCATTACATGGTATTATTATAACATTCAAATGCAATATCAATAATTAACACTTAATTACCATATTAGATGTTATATGACTGTACTAGTATCCTCTCGACATTACTAGTACCTACTAACTTCGTATACAGGCCATAGTATTCTAGTGTTCCGGCTTAGCACACCACAACATTTTAGCTGTTAACATAAACTCCGTTAAGCATCAACTACCAACATAAGCCCAACATTACGGAAACATAGTGTACAGTATATTCCAATGTTTGAACTACCGTGTAAACAAAACTCTTTGCTAACTTCTTGTACTTGTCGTGTTTTTCTTACCTAGGTTAGGTTATTGAGTATATAGCTGCTCATAATCATTCAAAATGACATGCTAGTTCCCTTCAAAAATCCTAAATGCATTATTAACCAGATTATTTACCCTGCACCCATTCCCTCTGCTACGTGTTCCTCTATAGGTTCCAATTGTGTTTCTTCTTGAATCAGTTGCTCCACACTTACGGCAACTAATTTTGGTACTGGTGTAGACTTCTCTCCACATAGTGACTAAAGTACATATGAATCAAATATGTCATTCACTGTTAAATCGTTCGTCACTTGTTTAATCCTCTTTGATTTTGAAATCCGTCATACGCGACAGGGACAGTACGAATAATCTCTATATTTGTTCTTAAATGAAAATGCAAGTATCTACTCATGTTCTGTATAAATGACTAAACCTATCTTCAAACATCCTACCCTTCCTAGACATTCTACAATATCAACAGGACTCTATTATAAAGTACCATTCACAACCAACCAAAAAACATTATTTTGAAAATACTAAGAAAACTGAGTATATAGCCAGCAATTAAAGTGTAAGCAAACTGAAAAATTACACTACTCCCATTACCAGAGAGGTGGAACATACAGGATGGTGGAAAACCTAACAAACCAATCATAAAGAATATAAGGGTTAGACAACCTACTTGGTTTAGAGCAATAGATCCTCAATCCTCTGTCGGCACCTTTCGCTTTAAAATCAGTCCTCTTCTTCTTCCACTTCTCTCTAGGTTTCAAAGGAAAAAGGTTTAGGTTCTTCCGAAAACATATCCCCCACTTACAAAACCCTAACTATCTATAAATACCCTAACTAGTTTTCCTATAATTCCTCCCACTTCTTTTCCCACAAGAACACGTCAAGACCCACGACCAAAATTATAACTCCTAACTGACTAACTTAGGTTTAAAGCTTAAGACTATCTAATCCCAGGATAAGGGGTACTATAGACCATGACGACTTTTCATACTTTTAACATTCATATGAAAAGTGGTCATGGTTTAAGATTTGAGACCATGACGACTATTATTTCGATTTTTTATTTTTTTGGAGGAAATGGGATCGTTGGGTTTTAGAATAGAGGGGAGGGTGAATGATTTTGGGTTTTGATTTTAGAATAGAATGGGGCTTGTGGAATTAAGTATAATAGGATTTTAGGATTAGTTATTAGGAAATGGTACACTAGTATTTACACCACCTTTTGAAACCCCCCTGTATAACTTTTGGTGTGTGTAGATTTATCAAAGCCCCTTATTAATTCTACAGGCCTCCAATTAAGCCAGCTTTTAATTTAGTTTAAGATCCGGATAGAATTATCTATGTAATATATATTTATAAAAACAAATTACACTGCAATTAATATTGTAGTATGTTTTTATATAAGTAATATGTATGGCAAGTTTGTGCCATTACGGTTTATCATACCCCTGGAGTGTCTTTGATTTCGCTCAATTTTTCCTTCAACCATCTATGGACGTGATGATTCAAGGTTACAGGATTTGATGTTGAATTTGGACATATTACTTCTTTTATGAAATCATCATATCTTCTCGAAGAGTATCCAACAAAATAGTGATAAACCATTCGAAGATTTCAATTTCCCCGTTGTTTTATATTTATTTGGTACAAAATTTTATTTTCGGTTCAATGAAATTTGGAGCTTCCATGCTCCTCAATTCTTACAAAAAATAATTATGAATTGAACACATGATATATATATATATATATATATATATATATATCGTATTTAAAAGTAATTGATCAAGGGATTGAAATAGAGATTACCAGCGTATTTCTAGTTTACCAGTTAGGGCATCCACAATGGGCGATCAAATCGTCGATCATCGACTAAATTTGATCGATGGTCGCCCAAAAGGTTCCCCAACCGTCGATTATATTTAGGAATATAATCGACGGTTTTCCCTGTAGCAGATCAAATCCGATCGAAAGGTCGACGACGGAAATTATAGTCAGGCGATATCCTAGGACATCGCCTGATGACAAGCCAGACTCTAGGATCTCGCTCAAATTTACGGGCGTAGTCTTACCATTTCGCCCACGCAAGCGAAGTTTCAGCATACCGCTCCTTTAAACGTAGTTCCAGTTCCTCGCCCATGCCTGAGCGAAATGCCACAAACTCGCTCAAAAAAAAAAAACTGGGCGGACAACAGGGCCTTCGCTTCCTCTTACGCGGTATGCTAGGCCACCGCCTGTGTCTGGGCGATGAAGATGACTGGAGAAAGAAGTAGGGTTTCTTATTAGATTTACAGGCGAGAGGCTAGATGCCCGCTTGTCTTTAACGGACGAGGTTCTACAACCGCGCCCGTTTTTCTAACCCACACGCCAGTCACACGTTTGGAGCACGAGCTGCTAGAATATTGCCCCACCGGGCGAGCTCGTGGGGAACCGCTTAGGACATGAGCGCGAGTCTGGGATTTCGCTTCAAATTTTTTTCCCCGGGCGGCGTTCTACTATTTCGTTTGTAAGGGGCGGAAGGTTGACATATCGCCCGTCCTGGTGGGCGAGCTTCTACAATTTCGCTTCTTCTCAAGCGCGGTCCTAGGGTACCTCCTGACTATCCACCGCTGTTTTTGCTGCTGACCATCGATCAAATTTTTAATCATTTGATCGATGGGTTTGATCGCCCCATTATGGTTGCCCTTAGAGGAGGAACCAAAATCTAGATATAAGAATCATGCTTGATTTTGTTTGTTGACGTAGCATAAAAATTGAAACCCACACCAAAAACCACCATTAACAAATCTCCATACAATATTGCATGAATTTTCATACAAAAACTCCATTAACAACTAAAATCAAAGTCAATTAATTGTTGCTTCATATGTAGAAAAAAAGAATGCATTATAACTAAGAGAATCTATCTTTTAAGAGAAAACTCGGATCAAATTACTTTTCAGAGATCAATTCTTGATTGCAGCAACAACAAAGATGATGAAGAACATCAATAAAAAAGATGAATTAAAGTTTTTAAGGTAAACAACGGAAGAAAGTATCGACACCCTAAAAAATTTCACTAAATTTTTTAATCTACATTGCTTACTGTTTAATAAATTGATTGAAAAGTAACTCTCTAATACGCTCACATGCACTTGGTACATGTACATATCTTAACTCTCATCTCTTTCTCGTTCACACAGCTCGTATCAGACATGTTATTAGACTTGACATTCTATACCTTTTATAAACTTAGATTCACCATAAAATTTATTCTAATAGCTTTAGGAATAGGTTTAAGAATTTTATTCGGATTAATTTATTTGCCTTGATTATATAAAGAGGTTGCAATGTCCTTATTATAATTCAAAAATCATAAATTTGTGTGTCAAATATATAGCGGATTTGGGCGTTCTAGCCAAAACGAATCCTATTTTAGCTATTACCTTTTCCATTTACGTAGGAATACCCCTTTAGTCAGCTTTTGTAGCAAATTCTATTTGTTCTTCCCCGCTATGGGTTGTGGGGCTTACTTCCTTATTGCATTCCGGTAAGATTGATCCGGCAACGCTTTACGGAATTCATCTCCGGATTCCCCCCGGTTAAGATTGCATCACATGTCTTGGTGATATGGTCCCACTCACATGATTATTTTATACTCCCTGCCACAGCTTAGAGCTCCTCCACGGCTCCACCAATATCAATCATTCATTCCATTGCTATTTCTTCTTCTTCTTTCTTCTTCTGCTCCCACTATTTTTCACTTCAAAATCCCAAATTCCCCAAAATCAAAAAACACTAGAAATCTTCAAACCCCAAAATCGAAAGAAACACATTAATCTGTGAAAAGAATCTCTTCTTGAATCGAATTAGCAGATAAAACATTCACCGGGGTAAGTTAAATCACACCAATCATTAACTCTCTGATTTGGATCAATTTACAATTTTTTCCCCCAATTGTGTTAGATTTTCATTGTATCTGTTTCCTTCTAAGATTGTGATTGCAACTTTTATTAACTCTGTTGTGCACTGAATCTATAAATTTGAGTTGAATTGTCTTTGAATTCTTCCAACTTATCATTATCACTTAGTTTCTCATGGTTGTGCCTTAAATTTAGTTCCTTTAATCCTTCATAACAGTAGTGTTATTATATGTATTGCAGAAATTTTCAATACAAAATAAACGATGTCGTCGGGGTTTGTGGCAATGAATTTCAACATGTCTCAAGGTGTAAACCTGCTGTCAGCAGTAGTGCCTTTGCTGAAACTCATCTCCCTTACCATGATAGGCTTAATTCTTGCACACCCATCTGTGAAAATGGTCCCAAGAGCTACATTTAAGCTTCTCAGCAAGCTTGTTTTCGCGTTGTTTTTGCCTTGCCTTATATTTACACAACTTGGTAAGTCCATAACTCTTGAAGACCTTCGTACGTGGTGGTTTGTACCGGTAAATGTTCTGATCAGTACTATTGTTGGTTGTGGATTGGGTTATTTGGTTGCAATCATATGTAAACCACCACCTGAGTTTTTTAGGTTTACTATTGTGATGACCGCGTTTGGGAACACTGGTAATCTTCCAATTGCTATAGTTGGGTCTGTCTGTCATAGTAAGGATAATCCGTTTGGTCCTGATTGTCATACGACTGGTATTGCATATGTGTCGCTATCTCAATGGGTTGCTGTGATTTTGGTTTATACTTTGGTTTATCATATGATGGAACCTCCGATGGAGTACTACGATATTGTTGATGAGGGGATACGAGATGAAGAAATAACTCCGCTAAATGATATGAGTAGGCCACTTCTTGTTGAAGCTGAGTGGCCTGGTATGGAGGACAAGGAAACTGAACATTCTAAGACACCTTTCATTGCTAGGGTCTTTCACAGTATTTCGAATTTCTCCCATCAAAGTTTGTCTGACAGTGATACTGATGCACCGATGCCAAGTGGTACCAGCAGTCCCAAGTCCGTCAGGTGTTTGGCCGAGCCGAAGATGGTCCGTAGAATTCGAATTGTGGCTGAACAAACCCCTGTACGTCACATTCTCCAACCCCCGACAATAGCTTCTCTACTAGCTATTATTATTGGGTTGGTGCCAGCTCTCAAGGCATGTGTCTTTGGGGAAGATGCTCCACTTGCTTTCATCACAGATAGTTTAGAAATCTTGGCAGGAGCTATGGTACCTTCAGTGATGCTTATTCTTGGTGGAATGCTTTCTGAAGGCCCAAATGATTCTAAACTTGGGATTAAAACTATAATTGGTGTTAGCGTAGCAAGGCTCTTAGTGCTCCCTGTATTGGGAATTGGGATAGTTGCTTTGGCTGATAAAATGCATATTTTAGTCGAAGGTGATCAGATGTACAGATTTGTTCTTTTGTTGCAATACACAACACCAAGTGCCATCTTGTTAGGGGCAATTGCCAGTCTGAGAGGTTATGCAGTTCGTGAAGCTTCAGCACTCCTATTCTGGCAGCATGTCTTTGCCATTCTCTCTCTCTCAGTATATGTGACAGTCTACTTTAAATTGCTCTCCTATGTATAAGATTTTACTTGGATGTTCGTCTTTCTGGCTCCTCCAGTTGCAGCAGTGAGTGCAAAGTAATATATACGAAAAATGATATTGATTTATATTGCTTGCTGCATAAGTGGGTGTATTTGTTTTAACGCTTGATTCGATTATATTGATTCTTGTAATAAAGATTCCAAATGGAGAAACATTGTCACTGTTGGATGCTTTCATAAGATTGTCAACTGAGTATAATTTGTGATAATTGTTTGCGCGACTCACCTCTCAGTTGCCTGAGCAATTGATTTTTTTCTCCTTCCTGCAGTCGATAGATGTGCAGTTTAGAGCTTTTTGCATGTAGCAAGGCTTTATATTTTGGCAGTTATTTTGCTGTTTGCACTGCTTTCTCTTTTATCTTTGTAGTGTAATTCAATTAAATTTCTGAAGCTTTTCTTTTATTCAGTACTACTTCAAATCATTAAAAGGAAACCATTAGTCCATTACAGACACCAATACAATGCACATTGTATCGACGATACGAACCGAAATCAACAGTATTTAACGCTTATGACGAAAATGTAATACTATGAGAAGATTAAAAGCAGAGTAGATCCATTGTTACCGGTCTGGAAATGTGGAAGATCATACCAAATTGAGCATATCAGCATAATGTCATAATGACCAAGATACGATCGACATAGAGGCCCATTGGGCCATCACATGTGGGAACAATCGTAGGAATATATGAAGAAGAAGAAGAAGAAGAAGAAGAAGAAGAAATGAGTTTTCCACTTTTCGTGGCAGAGAAGAGAAGAGAAGAGGGAGAGAAAAGGAGCGACAATGGAGGTTGAGAAAGTAGAGAGTAGTAGTAGCAGTAAGAAGATTACAATTGCTGGAAGAAATGGAAGATGGTCTCTCAGTGGAATGACTGCTCTTGTCACTGGTGGTACCAGAGGAATCGGGTTTGTTCTTCTCTCAAATTCCTTCAAATGACAATTTTGTCGAAATGAATTACAAAATGATCTTTAAATGCTCTAATAAGTAAACCCTTTTTGTGAATTAATAGAATTTTTTCAATTTCGGATGTGTTTCAGATATGCAGTAGTGGAGGAATTAGCTGGATTTGGGGCAAAAGTACATACTTGTTCACGAAATGAAACTGAGGTTAATCGATGTTTACAAGAATGGGAGCAAAAGGGTTTTCAAGTTACTGGTTCTGTTTGTGATGTTTCATCTTCAGAGGGTCGTCTGAAGCTCATGGATTCTGTGTCTGGTCTTTTCCACACTGAGCTCAATATCCTTGTAAGTATGTGATTGAAAATTATTCAATTTTATCGGTTCAAATATATTACCATTGTTTAGTGTATGTCTTCAATTGAGTATAGGCATTGACCATGCTACAAAATTTGTCCGAAAAACAAAACTAGTTATTAACAGAATGTCAGAAACCACACTCATCTGGAGAAAACTGTGCATTGTGATTCCCTATTCATCGTAGATGCTAGGCATTTATTTCATGGGTTTCCCATCCAGTGAATAGGCAATCCACATGGGATGCACCCTGACAAAACTTAAAATGTATGTCTTCTCTGAAATTGTTAAGTTTGATTATGTGATGTTGCTTGTATGGCTCACATCAGGTTAATAATGTTGGTACAAATATAAGAAAACCATCGGTGGAGTACACTGCTGAAGAATACTCGAAACTGATGTCTACCAACTTTGAATCCTGTTACCATCTATGCCAACTTGCACACCCGCTTCTGAAATCTTCAGGGATGGGAAGTATTGTGTTTATCTCTTCTGTTGCTGGTGTGGTGGCACTGGCTACTGGGAGTATTTATGGAGCAACTAAAGGTATAATGTTGTACATTTATGGGATTTTTTTAGCTGTGGGTTGCGAATGAATGGGTTGCCTCTAATCTCTGCTTCTTCCTCGTAGGAGCAATGAATCAACTTGCAAAAAGCTTGGCATGTGAATGGGCGAAAGACCACATTAGGGTTAACTCTGTCGCACCTTGGTACATCAAAACCTCGCTCGTCGAACATGTAACTTCTCTCTCCCTAAACTTCTTTTTCTGTTTTTGTTTTTACTAGTAAAACCAAAATACAATAAAAAGGTACAGAAAGGAAAGCTGGTACTCTTTTCATGTAGGATGAGTTCAGAAAAACCTTATCACACTGTCAAGTAGTCCCTAATACTGAAGTCAATTGGCTAGTCGTGCTCCTTCCTGAAGTGCCTGAGGAGGATACAAGCCAAATTTTATGCTATGTAGCAAGGGAGTAGTCAATTTCAAATTCTATCCATTTCTGTTCTAATATCTGAAATATATGAACCGTATTAACATTCTGGGTTGATGCATTTGACTTGTAAAATTTCACGAAACTGATTCAGGTGATTTTATCTGAGTTTCGTTCAAGTTATACAAGGCAGTTCGTCTGTCGTAGAAGACTTCTTAGATGGAGTAATTGGAAATATTGGTTGACTTTGTAGGCCAGGGTCTCAAAGGTCACTTAGTGGGGTTCATTTTAAGTTTCTTTGGTAACTCAAAACCATATGCAACATTTTTCCCTCCTAAATAACTATTCCTTTTGTTGTTGATCAGTTGCTTGAAGACAAAGAGTTTGTAGATAGAGTAATCGCACGTACTCCTCTTCGACGAGTTGGAGAACCACAGGAGGTTGCATCGCTGGTCGCGTATCTATGCCTACCTGCTTCCTCCTACATCACCGGGCAGATTATCTCTGTTGATGGAGGAATGACTGTCAATGGTTTTTTTCCGACACATGATTAGTAGCACCATAATTTCTCAATAAGCATGAATACACTATCTTATTGTTACATTGAGTCTGAAATCTGGGTTCATGGTCCTTTTATGCACAAATTTGTTAACGATTTGGATTCCCTTCATATTTTTCTTGAGAATCATATTATTCATGCCATATGAGTACAGAATCTCTCCAATTTCTTTGTGCTGCTGGATTTGAACTGTTAACGAGACGAAACCTGGTACTGACAAGTAATGAACAAGGTTAATTGGCGTTTATGTTATGCTTAGATTGCTGCATAGTGTTCGGTCCTTGCTTGTGAGTCTCCTGTCACAATCTACACTTATAAGTTATAATGGGGCAATTAGGAGGTTCAGGTGTTGACTGAGACAATTGATGCTTCAAGAATTAAAAGGACCAACGTTAAAGAAATACTGCTTTAGTGAGTCGCATACATTGGTATAGGAGACGGGTATTGCTGTCACGCGCTGAAGCGCGGAACAATACTCACAAGGTTTCCTCAACAACCATTCGATTATAGAAGCTTTTGGCTTATAGTTTAACAACTGGTCTAGGAGTAATGGTTTTAACTTTTTAAGTATTGTATAAGCTGGTTGAAGATTTAAGGGCTCATATTTATTGATGTGCATTACTTCTACTTTATGTGCAAAATATCAACTACTTTGACATTTTCAAATAATTAGGCACCTAAATCTCTCTTCTTCTTTTTTTATCGATAAAGAATCTGATGAAGTTAGACTAATAAATTTCGAATGTTTTATTATCTAAAGACCCAAAAAATTAACCACGATATTACAGTGATATTAGCTGAATTTCATATTAGAAATCGGAACTAATTTAGATGTACATGATAACAAAGATGGTGACATAGTATATGTTAGTTGCACGAATAATATATGTAATTAATATAAATATTAAACCATTTATCATGGAAATAATGTTATAGAAACATATTTCCCTCAAAAATTAGTTCACCCATCAACACTGCTAACAACTAAGATGTCTGTGGTTGGTGTTATCGGCCTTCTGTTTGATCCCACGTTGCACTCACAAACGAGCTTAAGAGAAAAAACAATAACCTCAATAATGGTTTGTAATGTACGATGAAAGACATTATTGAGTGCTTATAAACTTTAAATCTCAAATATGAGGAAGACTAGCTTAGGCTTTAATTAGTATTTTGCATTAAGTAAACGAGAATAATGTCCTGCAACCAATCCATGCCACATACCTAGTAAGACTTAGAATGAAGCTTAATTTAAACATTCAAAAAGCAACACCTAAGTCCTAACTAATAAACCTGCTTAGGTGTGTCTTAATCATCATAGGATTTCTCATCAAGATATTATGAAAAGAATAAAGATAGGATTTTTTTTATGAGCTCAAAACGCACACCTGTTACTAGCTTATAAGTAAATCGATGCATTTCTTTTTATAAAGAAATTAGGCAACAAAGCATGAAAGGAGCTGTTGCAGTGGGGGCAGGCACTCACTATTAGCATGACTAAACTCTTGTTTTCCGTTTTCTTTCTTTTTCTTTTACCACCTTTTCTTTAGGTAATGAAGGGACAAGTGTGAACAACACCTCTAAACGTGTCCCTCATGACACACCCACGGCCCACCTACGCCTCGTATATCATCAAACCCTATTTGCTTAACAAGAAACACACACTTGCACAAAAAACCAGCTAAAGGGCTTGTTGTTAGCATTTGGTATATTGTGATCTTAAAGGGATACGCTTAGAGAAATTTTAATGTTTGTTTGGATATCAGAGATAATAATTTTAGAAGTTAGAAATAAAAATATATTATTTTATAAAAGAAAATAGATAAAATATATAAAAAATATAAAAATATCATTTTTTAACGTAAATAGTAATTTTTAAGAACAAAATAATTAACTTTTTAATCCTAAAGTTTCTAACTTCTGGTTTCGAACTTCTGGAAAAAGAAAAGGCAAACATGGTATGAGTTCTCATAGTCGGTTCAAATACCACTATTGAGATTTGAAATACTGGTGTATGAGTTCTCATAGTCGGTTCAAATACCACTATTGAGATTTGAAATACTGGTAAGGTTAATGCACCGTTGAGATAGTAGTACTAGTTATTAGGTGGTGGAGCCGCGGGATAGTAGTTACTCACTCTTAGTTTAAAAATGAAAGACACGTACGTCTCTGGAATTCATGCAATGCGGCTCTCTTTATCAAGACTCAAGACCTCTTTAATGGTGATGTTGATGACTAGTGCTGTTAAAAGTCTGAACCTGTCAACCTCATATCCATTTTACGTAAGCTCCTGCTCTTGGACTGGAGGACACTTCATCTTTAAGATACCCCTATATGATCTCCTCGTATCTCAACATTTGGACACTTGTTGATCAAACTCTGAATATTAATATCATCTTGCCCTCGTACCATCTAGAGAATATTAATTTGAGACAGACGAAGTTTCATTTATTAATAAAGCCCTCCCCATTAGAATCTTTGCAAGAACAAAGGTCCTGCAACATGTGATTAAATTGCAATGGAGGACCTAGTTTTGGTAGCCCCAAAGAAATGCGTGTCAAACAAGCTTAGATGTTGCCAAGACTAAAATACGTGTTTATATATAACTGCGCCCCTCTTATTTCTCATTTAACACCTCCCAAACACGTCCCCTGCCCATAAAAACATCTGTCAGTGAGTCAGTCTACATGGACGTCTCAGATCAAACCTCATACTGCCCGTAAACAGTGACGTGCTCCCACCCCACCACCACCTCCTGAAGACAAATTTAAGGTTTTCTCCCACCCAGAGATATTTTTGTTTAAAGTTTTATATAAGAGTAGTAATAATGAGATTTTTTGATATATTGGAAAAGAGAAAGAAAATGGCAGAAATATGTTGTGAGGTTGTTAGTAGTGAGAATGGAACAACATCTTCATCATCCTGTGATCCTAATTCTAGAGCTGCAAGACGTGGAAGAATGGATATTAGATCAAGGTACAAGTGCATCCCTGAGCCCCATAGTCTTAAGTTCAATGATCATGAAGAATTTAGTGGAAAGAAACGATTAGATTTATCTTCGTCCAATGCCGCCGACAGGAATTTTGGGGGTTTTGGATTTCATCATCAAGGTTATCTTGATCAGAGTGATGCTACTCGGAGATATGTTGCTGCTGCTGTTGCTGTTCTTGATGAGTGTCCTAAGTTTGGTGCCACTGCTATATGCGGTCGAAGGAGAGAAATGGAAGATGCTGTGGATATTCATCCTTCATTGTGTCGGGAGAATTCATCTGCCAGCAGGCTTCATTTCTTTGGTCTTTACGATGGTCATGGATGCTCTCATGTAAACATCTCATCTCAGCTGCTAGTTACTTCATTTATGTTTCAGAATGAATGAATACTTTGTAAATCACTTGTTTAGGGAGATTCTGACGATCGGTTTTCTCTGTATGTGTATGAATTTATAGGTTGCGATGTCATGTAAAGATCGGATGCATAAATTGGTAAAGGAAGAATTACAAAATCCAGTAGCAGTAATCCCAGAACAGTGGAAAGAAATAATGGAGAGAAGCTTTTCGCGAATGGATAAAGAAGTAATCCAATATAAAGATGACGGTTCAGTACCACAGATGGTGATAAATAGAAGTTGTAGGTGTGAACTACAGATGCCGCAGTGTGAATCTGTTGGATCAACAGCTGTGGTTTCGATAGTAACACCGGAAAAGGTTGTTGTAGCTAACTGCGGTGATTCTCGAGCAGTTTTATCTCGTGGAGGGAAAGCCGTCCCTCTCTCGACCGATCACAAGCCAGATCTACCTGCAGAGCTTCAGAGAATACAAGGTGCTGGTGGCCGTGTAATTTATTGGGATGGTCCTCGGGTTCTTGGAGTTCTTGCCATGTCGAGAGCTATTGGGGATAATTATTTGAAGCCTTACGTGAGTTCCGAACCGGAGATTACGGTTACGGGTAGAACAGAAGAAGATGAGTTTATGATATTGGCGAGTGACGGGTTATGGGATGTGGTGTCTAATGAAACAGCTTGTGATGTTGTGCGTATGTGCTTGCTGAATGGTTCTGGTCGCGTCGTGTTGCCTCAGTCATCATCGTCTGCAGGTGTCATGAAGAACGTATTTGGAGGTGGTGCAAATCCAGACAAGGCTTGCTCAGATGCAGCTATGTTGTTAACAAAGCTTGCATTGGCTCGCCGTAGTGCAGATAACGTGAGCGTCGTTGTAGTCGATCTTAGAAGGGATTTAGGATCATCATCTAATCGAATTACAAACCAGAAAGTGTCTGTTGCTGGGTGTTGATGATGGGGATATTTAGAAAAATGCCCCAAAAATGCATGCCCCGTTGAGAAAATGCCCACAAAATTAAAATTCAGGGAAAATGACCCACCGTCCACTTTTTCATCCATTTGGTGTTAAATGGCACACAAGTTCTTCACACACGTGGGACTTTAGACAAAACTACCCTTCATATTCCTTTCTAATACTAATTTTTTTGAGGGCTACAAAAAACTATCTAGGGCTACTTTTTTCCAAATTAGTTTTTTTACAAAAAAAAAAAATTACAATTTTTTTTACAATTTTTTTTTTTTACAATTTTTTTTACGATCGATAATTATACAATGATTTTAATAAAAAATTATCAAAAAAAGTTATCAAAAAGAATTTGGAAAAAAAATAATGTTTCTCTAAATAAAAATTAGAAAAAAAAATTTGTAAGAAAAAGAATTTGTAAAAAAAATATTTTCGTAAAAAAAACTAATTTTTGTAAAAAAGATTGAAAATAAAAATATTTTTTATATTAGTTAAAGTTAAAGATTAAAAAATTTATGATTTGAAGAGGATATGAAGGGTAGTTTCGTCTAAAGTCCTACGTGTGTGAAGAACTTGTGTGGTATTTAACACCAAATGGATGGAAAAGTGGACGGTGGGATATTTTCTTTGAATTTTAATCTTGTGGGCATTTTTCCAACGGGGCATGCATTTTTAGGGTATTTTTCTAATTATCCCTTGATGAAGCTAAGCTAACATCTAAGCTAACATCTATACCTAGTAGTAATCAAAAATCTATGTATGCGTTCTACTGCAAGGTTTATACGAGTAGTTGTAGTTGTAATAGGGTAATGTACACAGAGAACTCTGTTTCTGCGAAACAATCTAATACGAAAAAACGAAGAAAAGAAGTAGAAAAAACTCCATAGTTAGAACCTCGGGTTTCTTGCTGAGATTTTGTATGCAGATGAAATTTTTTCCGTTTGCCTTGTTACTTAGAATCGCATGAAAAACTTCAAGGCAATTCATCGCTTCATGTTGTGCTTGTGAAGATCTCTGTATTCACTGCAGAGCTGATCCAACTAGTTGTGGTTGCAATAACAGAGAATTAGCATATATGAAATCCAAGTTAATCCTTATTACGAATGATAAAGACCAGTGTACGTAGGCAGTAGAGTAGTATTGCAAATTGCAGTAAAATAACAGAATTGTATGTACAATTAGAACTGATCAGTTCCCATACTAAATCCTTGTTCTTAAAGATTAGAAACGAGTGGAATATGCGCTTGATGTGGCCCTTCTAAGCGGATGTAGTCATACATAATTCCGACGAAGGGGCCAGAGCTTCTTCTCCGAGTTAGGAAGATAGTGTTGTCTCCTACAATAAGTCTACAGCCTGGAACATCGACACTGAACAACCAATATAATCCATGAATTGCATGTCTTGCGATTGAGTTGTCCCTCCCGGATAGCCCACTGGTGAAATGAGGCGGATTGGCTTTTTCCTCGTTCACTCGTACCTCTAATTCGGCTAATGTTGCAGATGCAGTTGCCAATCGAAGTTTATAAGTTCCTGTTTCGTGCACGTTGTCGAGTTTAAATATAATCTTCCATGTGGTTCCTTCATATACCTCGCCTTTTATCATCCTGTAATGCTAACACAGACATGGATATTTGAAAATCTCTTAGAGTTGCAATGTGCTTTATCAATTCAAAGCTTAGTGACAACGAAGGCACCATACCTAGTAACCTGTTTTTTGGCATCCTGCCTAAGTAAGAGAGGATCTTTGCCGTCAGGCACTGAATTGAGATTAGATAAAAACAGGCCCAAAAACTTTTTTCCATGACTCTCCACGTTGAAATTTTGCTTCCCCTGCGTAATGATTACGCTGGAATATCTGAACATGAAACAAGTTGATTCAGATAACATTTTATACCATTCTATAATTACAGTTGCAAAGCTATGCAATGATAGATATACTTACTGCGAGAGTCGTGGGTCCAACATGGGAAGAAATGTCCTGCTTAACAGATCCGCCAGTGCGGAATTCATCACTTGGTGTGATTTGCCAAAAGTCAACAGGAGGATCAGTGCATATCCAGCCGTGAACCTTGTTATCTTTATTATCGAGCGAGTACTGGTACTTATCGTCAACCTGCTCAATGTAGAATAACGCAATTGTCAGGGTTATGAAGTACGAAAACTTGGACGTGCATAGTGCAAGTGTTCTTGTATCAATGGATTGGCGTCAGAAGTTGAGTACCTCTCCTTTCAGCTTAGGATTGATAGGATTAACCAAACGAACAGCATCTGGATAAGCAAGTTGTCGACCATGAGGAAAGTCACGATCATCTGCCGTAGGCATGACCCTCTTCCTATTATCTGCAATAGCCATGTAGTGAAACCTGTACACATAGTAACCCCCATTATGAATGAGTTATTCATTAATCAGAATAATTGATTCCTGATAGAAGGTAATGAAGCTTGTGATTAAGAAAGAAAAATATGCTTAAGAGTACTCACTTCTTCATGCTAAGTTTGAACTCGATTCTGGTTTCCGCAACACTGAAAGCAGGCCAAGTATCCATTTGCTAATAAATTGCATATGAGTAGAAACCAGAGCAGCCTCGCAGCATCACAAATCTCTTGTCAATGTTTAGTGGAACAGCATGAGTTTGCGAGGCATTCCAAGTCCTTTTGAATGATAACTCCACATGTTCTTCATCTTCCTTGATTACGCTCAAAACTTGTTCCTTCTACTACAACAAATTTTCCTCCCTTGTTTGTTCCATGTCCATTCCAGAGGAGATCCCAATACCTATACAGACATTTGAATGACAATAGAGAATCTAGATTGGTTTCCTGTATTAGAACCATGTGAAACTACGATTCCAATGTACATACCCTCCCAGGATATCATTAACTTTTCTTTTCTTCGCTTCAAGTAAATTATCAACACCATTGTATCGTACTCCCGTTATCGTTCATCCCGGATTCGACAGCGTAACTTGTAGAATCCCATTATCCAACACAACCTGCAAACCAAACTCATCTTTCAGATACCAACATTACGATAATACTTTATCATAAACAACATAAAATTATATGTTTACGTACATGTTTATCTTGATAATGCAGCTGAACTCTCTTCCTCGGTGACAACCCTTGCTGTAGCTTTCTCTTAGTATCAAAAAATCTTTGCTCAACTCTTTCCAAGAGTGACATGGTTCTTCTAGCTTTCTATCAGTATCGAAAAATCTTTTGCAGTTCGGTGCTTATACTTCATGAATGCACAGCATATATATAGATGAATGAAAACAATGAAAGTGCAAATTTCTATAGATAAGATTCATGGATGAACTTCTAAAAGTGAGATTTTGGATGAGGTTGGATTTGTAAAGGAAAGATTTCTTTATTGATGATTGATGCATATACAGACCTTAAGACATGACGCATCAACTTTACATGGAGAGGGAAATTTTTTGATTTCTTAATTTGGAATGCTATCTTAAATTTGTCTTTCTTGTGCTCCAAATTTCTAAAAGGAGGTTCAGTTATTTAAGAGGAAGATTTCTTGTTTCTTGTTTGATGCATTCTTGAATTAGAAATCAGCTTGTCTGAATCCTCTTTTGAGGCGTACATAAAGTTTTTGAGGTATACCTAACGAAGATAAAATAGGATCAATAGGTTGTAAAACCCCATCACTTCTTATCAACTGTTTTTTATAATAATTATTATACCCTTATTCAATTAATGTTAATATTGATACTTAGATTTAATAAGAATGATTAATTAATAATGTTTGATTAAACTATTAGTGGTAAATTAATAGAAAATCAGATTTATGTGAGAGAGTTGAATTTTTTAAAAGGAAGAAGAAGAAGTGAAAGAAAACTTAAGGCTTTTGAGATTTTTGTTATAAAGTGATATATGGGTGATTCAAATGATGAAGGAGAACCTTATGCTAACAATACACAACAAAATTTGTAGACAATGTTTAATCACCTTTTTTTAGGTTGAATTCATCAAGAGATTAAATTTTTTTCAATTTTCAGTCTTGGATTCGGTTATAAAACTATCATCCAAACTTAACGCGCGAAGAACGTTCGGCTGATAATTATAAAGTCAAACCTAAGTTTGAATTTAAATTGTTAAGTTCGGCTAATTCGTACTTTTGCTTTTAGTAGCCGAACTTGTAAAATATTGGGTTCGGCTAGTTCGTATTTCTACTATTATTAGCTGAACCTAACATAGTTTGGTTTATAGTTGGCGACTTTCAGTGTAATGTTCGGCTATAAATTTGTTTTTCATTATTATCCGAACCTTGTAGTGTAAATATATTAAACACATAAGTCATAGGTTCGGCTATAAAATTTTCTTATCGAATCAGCCGAACCTTGAAAAGACAGTGGTTCGACTTCTATTTTATATATCGTAGCAGTCGTACCTCTATGAGGTACATTTTTTAGGCCTACAAAGAAAAGTTCGGCTACTAATTGATTTATATTAGTAGCCGAACCTGACATATACTGGAATAATTTATAAAGTTGTCAGGTTCAGCTGCTATTTGGTTTTATATTAGTAGCCGAACCTGTGCCATACATAAAAAAAAACAAATCTTAAAAACAAGTGAAGTTCTATAAAATACCATGATAATCTAACATCCAAAACATAAAAGCGATAACATTAGTCTGTCACATAGAAAATACAAAACAAAGTCTATTAAATACCATAATAAACTAACATCCAACACATAAAAGCATGTTTAACGAAACATATTCATTCATAGAGATCTCCTCCTTGAAACCACCTCCACAAGCTCTTTTGCAACCTCTACGACCACTTTCACGACTTCTTTTGGTAGTTCCATGTCCTCTTTTACGGCCTGCTCGAGTCTGGGGAGTTTTAGCATTAGAAGGAGTTACTTTCATAGACCTCTTCTTCTTACATCTTGAAGTTTCAGTTTTACCTCTGGTGTGATTATAGACAAGTGGTAAAAAGATCGTTCACTCGGACTTGTGAAGAATAAATTTTAGACTTAAATTCTAATTTAGCTAGAAAATAAATAAAAGATGATAACAATATTACGAGAAACTGGAACTCTGGATTCTACCAATTTTCATATTCACGTGTTTCAAATATTAATTATAGACAATTATTGCTCATATAATAAAAGATTTATACTCTAATTCTTTGCCAAAGTAGATTTTTAAAAATTAGATGTAAATTATAAGCATGGCGCATCAAAAATACGTACGACTAAACATAAACCATCAAACAAGATCACAACTAATTAAGAAAAATCATGAATCAATTGAAATTAATGCAAAACTCATAAAAGAATTAATATATTTACCACAATCATAAAAAAATGGCTTCCTCCATTGTCCCAATGTTAGGGTTTAGCTCATCGTGATCAAAACACTTTCAAAGGATTGATACATGGCTCAAAAAGTGCTTGAGAAGAAGAAAAGAATCAAAAACAATTAACACAGTGAGTTTGAGACGTTTATAAACGTTACAAGAAGATTAAAACAACAATAGATATAAGTGTTTATTTTCTGTCGCTGAAAGCAACAGAAAAACCACAAAAGTTTTTACGACGTTATTTTTCGTTTTTGCGACGAAGTTCTTCTTCAAACTTTTGGCAACAATTTCTTCAACATTTTTGTAACGGTTTCTTCATCTTCTTCACATGCAGAATTTTTATGCTGAGATTTTTTTCTTTGATTCTCTCGGCCCTGTGGCCTTCCAACTTCTCCCAAAACTCTCGATAACCCTTTTTGGGACTCTTACCAATCTATTTATACACCGCAGGTCGATGTATCTCCCAAAATATCCTCATAAATCTCTTTTTTTTTTCTTTTCTTCCAAGACATGGGAATATCTCCCTGCCAATTGCCTTACCAGATTTATCCAAACTCTCATTTTATTCCTCCACAAGCAAATCCTGGATTGATACTGCA
>JAJJMC010004981.1:334580-348130 GCA_023531435.1 Papaver californicum
AGGGTTTTCGCGACATTGTTAGCCGAACCTACATCTGAAAACCCTAAAATCATCTATTAAATCTTAATCAATCGATCAAATAAAACAAAAACAATGAAAATCAAGATGGGTTTGTAGCAAATACCTTCTAATATACATTTTCGAGCAATCGGTGTTTTGTTTTCGCTCACAAATGTCACTCAATTGGGTACTTGCTTGATCTAATTGGGTTCTAATTCTCGGATCCAGAAGTAAATCTCTAGCGCAAGCTTCGTTTTACTTGGTGCTTGCATTTTATAGTTTTAATCAGTGATCAAAGTTTTAGGAATGAAATATTAATTGTCGACGGAAAAAAAAATCAACGAGGAGGAAAAAGAAAAGTTCCACTGCTGTGAGATTAGAAGAAAAAAGGTCAAATAAACTTTGAATTCCTTTTGATGAGGTTTATGTTTTAATTTTATTAAAGGGAATTTATACAATTTTAATTATATAAGAAGAACATAGTAATTAGTCTCACGATCAAGACTAGGACATCTCTTATGAACATACAATAGATAGTTTAATTATTTTGTATAGCTCAAAACAGGATTCCTATTAATACATATCCAGACCAATTAAGGCCCGGCTACTTATGACCTTAAATGGACCATGTGGCCCATAAGTTGTGTTTAAATCCACGATATTTATCGGACCGTTACCCAAAATTTATTTTATGATCCAAAATCTGTAACGATTTATAAATTTGTCTCATATTCTATTGTTAACTCGTGGTTTGCCTCGACACCATATAGATGCCACATGACCCAACATGTCTGTGATATCCAAAATCTTTACTTGGACTCAAAAGTTGTCGTGATTTATTATTTGTCATGTGACTAAGATCATAATTCAAAATATTTGACTTTGCCACTTCCAATTGACTATTGTGACGTTATTGGACCCGTAATTCTAAATGAACCCCTGACCGAACCCAACAATTGCTTAATGATTTAAAATGGGCCCTGACCAAAATCATCATTGTGCCAGGGACGGCCCAAAGGGTAAAATTCAAATTGTTACCTTATTATATTATTGTGTGAAATATCCAAACTATCCTTTTTAAATTATCCTTTAGCCATGGGAGATAAAGAGGGAGATACAGTGACAGGGGTATAGTTGTTTTATCATCATTTTTATTTAATAATAAAAGTATATTGATAAAAAAAAAATTGAAGCATAAATTTTATTAAGGCTAAATATGGATTACACGTGGATATGTGGTATTTATAGAATAATTTAATATAATTTGGTTGAAAAAAATTGGGATTGCTTGCTCCCAGATTTTTGTTGACAAATTTCCCTTCTGATTACCATCAGCGGCGTGGTTAGCAAGTCCATCGGCTGCCTGGTTTCCCACTTTATAATTGTGATAAGTATTACAGTGAGGTATTTGACACATTCTTAGCTTTATCCCCGCGATCATGCCTGAGATGTATCAAGGCAGTTCTGTGGGAGATGCTAGAAATCTCAGGAGGTTTTCTGAATCCGTCCCAAAAATGACTCTTCGTCATTTTCTTTTTGTTGCAGTTCTGGAGGATAACAACATGGCCCAAGTTTCAGCTGATAAAGCAATTGTGATTCCAAGTGGTTGTGCTATAGCGCCAAAATCGTTCTCGTCTCTGAGTTTCTGCAAATGAATCCCGCATTTTCCAAGCCTGGGTGTCCTCTGGTCGCTCCATCTGTTGATTTTAATCCAATCTAAGCTAGGGTTATTCCATCCCACTGAGATGATTGTTGTTTTCCTTATAGTGTTTGACGGGATAGTAATTAGTGATTTACCTGGTGTTATAGGGGGTAGGGCCTCCTTTTCCCAAGAATATTCATGTTGTTGTTGTAGTGCTCTCTACAGAATATCATCCGGTGTGGATTGGGTATGTCAAAATATGTGCTCATTTCTGGCAAGCCAGAGAGATCAAAAGAGAAAACAGAAGGAGGTTATGGTTGAGGGTGGGCCTGGCTGTTTTAATAGTTGGGTAACAGTTATTTGTAAAGTTATTGAAGTTGGGAGGGGATATTAGCTGGGATGATGGTTGTTTGAGAGACGAGTGAGGAGGAAGTTCCAGCATAGTGTTTCTATTGGACAATGTAAGAGTAAGTAATCAGCCTTTTCTGATTCAATGTTGCATCTTGGGCATATGCTGGAGTTGGTGAGTTGGATACGAGATAGGATGGGGAAGGTGGGTAGACCTTCATTGATTTTTTTCCACAAGAAAAGTTATACTTTTGGTGGACATGGTAAGGTCCACAAGAATTTGGTTACTGAGAGGAGGTTTTGGGGGGGATTTTCTTGCTGGGTTAGACATTTATAGCCGGACGCAGTAGTGTATTTACCCGTTTTTGAATGCAGCCAGATAATCCTTTCTTGGGGGTTGTTCTGGGAAGGTGGATGTTGCTAAATTTTTGGGCTGCGAGTGGCGGTAGATTATGTAGTTTATAATGTATCCAGTTGTGGGTAAGAGGATCAATGATATCTGCTATTTTTTGAATGGGGTAGCACTGGGGCGGGTTTAGATTCGGGAAATGTGAAATCCAGTTAGCCTAGATAGGGGTTGTTAATTAATTCGTTTCCAATACAGTAGAAAACAAGATTTTGAAAGATGGGTATGAGGAAATTAATTGTCTCCATTATGCACTAGATGAGGAGGGGATGGTAAAGGGGCTTTGGAAAATTGGTTGTTGTTGGAAATACTTATCTTGGCATATATAGGCTGGCCCAGATAGAGTCTGTATGGTCATGAAAATTCCAGATCCTTTTCATAATCAAGGCTTTATTACATTCACTACTTTTCCTAATACCAAGCCCACCTTCTGAAACTTGTTTGGATAATTTAATCTCACCTAACGGATGAAGTTTTTTCATCGAGAAATCATGTCCCCATAAGAATTTTCTGGTGATGTGATCTATCTGGTTATGTACACGAGTTGGTGGGTGTGAAACAAGTTTTGATGAGTACTAACCTTCCAGCCGGTGTGAGGCATTTTTTCATCCATCATTTTGCTTTCTTCGCTCGCCTTTGAAGTAAAGATTCAAAAATATGTCGAGATGATCTTCCTTGTTTGAATTAAACCCCTAGATAAATAGGGGGTTTTGATGTGGTTGGAATGCCAAATAGTTGATGTATATTGTCTACCACATATTGATCCAATCGCGGATGATATATAATAGTGGATTTGGAAGTATTAATTACCTATCCTGCTGAAGAGTTGTATGATTGTAGTAAATTCCTGAGATGATTTCTGCTTTCCAAAGATGCTTTAAACGTGATTAGTAAATCGTCTGCATACATTAGATGTAGTATGGTTGGCGTTTTTTGAGATATACGAAGTCCTCTTTTAAGCTTTTTGCCTTCCAAGTTTCCCAAGTTTGTGGATAATATTTCCATGCATATTATGAATATATAAGAGGACAGTGGATCTCCCTGCCTTATACCTATTGTTGGAGTGATATATTTGTGTGGAGTACAATTTATGTTAACAAAGTATGTGACTGTTGTTACACAGAGTATTATATAATCCACAAGGTTGTTGGGAAACCTATTTTTATGAAGGCGTTTTGATGAAGCCCTAATCTAGGCTGTCATATGCCTTTTGGATATCCATCTTTAAGGCTATTTTCGGATCTTTGTTGATTAGGGTTAAAGATTTGATATAGTGGAATAGTTCCCCCGTAATAGCTATGTTATCGTGAATTGCTCTCTGGGATACAAAAGCACTTTGATAAGGACTTACCAGAAAAGGGAGAAGCGGCATAATGCAATTGACTAGGATTTTAACAATGACTTTATAAGTGACGTTGCAAAGTCCTATAGGTCTGAATTGTGATGCTTTTTATGGATGTTCAATTTTTAGAATTAATGTAAGGTTTGTGTGGTTCATGAGTGGGTGAATATTTAGCGAATTAAAAAAACTACGAACAATAGCTATCAATTGAGTATGAGTTGTTTCTCAGAAGTTTTTGAAGAATTTACTAGTGTACCCATCTGGGCCAGGGGCTCGTTAAGAATCTATAAAGAAAAGTGCATGTTTGATTTCTGCTGGGGTTACGTCTTCATTCAGCAGTGCGCATTGTATGGGGGTTAACTTGGGGTGATTTCTATGAATAGATCCTCATCTATCGTTGTTGGAGATGCCGTATATTGATCAGTATAATGGTCCAGAATGAGGTGTATAACTTCATCTTTGTTGGTAACCCAAATATTTTGATGATCTTGTAACTGTTGTATATTGTTATATCCTGGATGAATGGTTGCTTTGGTGTGGAAAAAAGTTGTATTGTTATCGCCCGATTGAAGCCATTGAATTTTGGATCTTTGATGCCAGTAGGTTGCATGTCATTGGCTAGTGTCATATGGTGACTTCTAAGCTCGTTTTCACGCAATAACCAATAATCATGTTCATTTCCTTGTCGGGTAGCACACTGTCGTTGCGCTATCTCTATTTTTTATGTTGATTTCTTGATCATAGCGGGAAGGTGGCAAAACGTTTCTTTATTCCATTTGGTAAAAATTTGACTGGTTTTTATGAGCTTAAGTTACAGTTCTAGATCAGGCTCAGTGTCACTTTGCTGGGTCCAGGCGTTGTCCACCACTTGCATGAGTTGCGGATTGGTGAGGCACATATGCTCAAACTTATAATTTTTTGTTCCTTTCCAGTCGATTGTTTTTGTTTGTAATAAAATTGGGGTATGATCGGAGGCTATCCTTGGGAGGTGAGTAACTCCTGCATGGGGGTTGGCTGTTCGCCAATGCCGAGTGGGTAGGACTCTATCAAGGCGTTCCAGAATACTATCTTGTCCTAGCTGATTGTTTGTCCATGTAAATGGATCTCCACGGACTCCTAGATCAATAAAAAAAACATATGTATAATTGGTAAAGACTTGTGACTAAAAAAATCTAATATTTTTGCAAATATTAATCCTAAGTAAATTCATTGTGATTTCCAAAATGTATGTATAGAAAAACAGATAAAGTAATTGAAGATGAGGTTTAGGGTTTATGATGAGTTGTGAAAGGTTGATGACGAACAATCCTTACCTAAACCATATAATAGTCGTTCGAAAACTGTTATATTCACAAGAGGAAACAAGGTTGGTTTCAAGGAGGGAAACATAAATAGAGAGAGATAAGACCGAATTCTAAGTTGTAGACTGAAATCTCTGAGAAAGAGATAAAGTTATAGTTATAGATAATGTTGTTTTTTACTAGAATGGTCGATTGATGGCTTATTTATAACTGCAGATGTCCTTATCTCAAGTCGCCGTGAATGTCTCTTGTTTCTACGAGACTATGATGAGCTCGTGCGACTGTGATAGCGTGGTCATCCTTGTGGAGTAGCTATGGTCATGCCCATGTGGTGCGGCTTCATAGAGTAGATGTGGCCGTACCCACAACACTGTAAGTAAGGTTTGTTAGCACGGGGCTTGTTAGCACGCCAAAATAAGTGCCTCGTGTTATGAACGAGATTAAGGAACATATGACATGACTAGTATGGATGTTACTAGGAGCTCATGTGGATGAGAATAGTGGGGTCTAATCCCCTGGATCTGCATGGTTGGGTTTGAAGCCTTAGTTTTACTCTGTATTGCAGATTGTGAGTCACGCTTATGGCGTTTAGGCTCATGGAGTCATCCATAGATGTGCCCATGAGAGAGATGAATTAGTAGAACACTTAGTCGTACCCTAAGAAGGTGTATGAAGCAAGCTTAAGCCAGGTTAGTACCTAAAATCACTCTTTTACCCTTAATTTTCATGTGTCAGTAAATCACCATCTACACCAGGACTTAAATATTGAGTCAATACTTATTAGAAGTACATACCTAAAATTTGTCGATGAAAGTGTTTGTGTTATAACTACCCTTTAACCTTTTCTTTACATTTACCAAAATATAAGATAAAATAAAAATCATATACCTTTCTTCTAAATTCATCAAAATCTTCAAAATAAAAATAAATCATCCCTCGGTAATCCTCCGTAAGGTTATTCTAAAAACTGGTTATGGTCAATTTATCACATGTATTAAAGTTATCTTTTTCTTTTTTTTTTATCGATCAACTCCTTTTTGTTATCCCACACCAAACTGAATGTTTTTTGTTTGTTTGGATACCAGTTAAGAAGTTATTTATCGATTTTTATAAGTAAAAAAAAATTAAAAATCAATCTGGATATATATTTTTAAAATAATTTTTATAAGTTAAAAAAGCAACTTTTTATAAAATGAAACGTTTATTTATGGTATCCAAAATAATTTCACATGCACTAAAGTTGTTTTTTTCCTTTTTCTTTTCTCATCTTTTGTACTACTACTTTCCGGTCACCCCCAGATTATAGATTCCTGACGTCAAAAGGGAAAGACGTCTAGTCATCAAACTACCATTTGACCTGGAAATAGATCGTAACTGACCAACTTCTTCTACTCTTTCAGAGGGAGAGAGACTTGATAAACCTCCAATTTTCCCGCCTCCCTCTGATTATTACTCTCGGAGAGTTGGTTTTTAAGTGAAAGTAAGTCGAATAGTCAAAACCACAGAACCACGGAGGAAGAAAGAAACCCTAGAAATTAAGTAAAAGCTATCCACGGAGGAGGAGTAGCGACGGAGCAACCAAAGGGAACTAACATTCACCATCACACCAGACAGACACACAGAGATATTGTAAGTATCTTACTTGAATTATATAGTATGTTGATGCAATTGAAAACCCCAATTTATTCATCGAAATCTGAATTTGAATAGTGTAATTTTTTTATATTGAGAATCTTAGGTTACTTTTTTTTTTGGAGAACAAATTAATCGAATTATTATGTTGAGTTTAATGAACAACTCAATATTTTGATTCAGTGTCAGAGATGAATTCGTCCTCGTCGTTGTCATATTATTCCAATGGGAATGGTAATAGTATTAGTAATACAGTACTAGGACGTTGTCTGGGAGATATACTCAATGTCATCAAACCATTAGATGGAGATATTACAGCTAGGTATACCGTCATTAATGATTTACGAGCTGTTGTTCAATCTATCCCCTGTTTAAGAGGTAATCCTCCTTTCTTGTGTTTGGTTCAATATAATTGTTTGTGTAGACTTGATTACGATTTTGTCAGACAGATTCATATGTGAATGTTTTTTTCACATGTGTTGATGAATAGGTGCAACTGTGGAACCGTTCGGGTCATTTGTATCTAATCTCTACACGAGATGGGGAGATTTGGATATATCTATAGAAATACCATGTGGTGAACTTATTTCTTCTACTGCCAGAAACAAAAAACAGAGATTCTTGAGGGAGATAACTAAAGCTTTGCGCCAGAGCGGTAGGTAGCATGTATTCGACGACCACTTCCTTCTACCCCAAATTTTGGAATTGGCTTTTATTGCCTCGTCGAGCTTAAGCTGTGTATCCAATTGCACTCCCTTTCTTATAGAACATATTTGATTTCAGGTATGGTTCGGAATCTGCAACTTATCCCGCAGGCTAGGGTGCCCCTTCTAATATATGAGACCAACCTCCAAAATATCTCTTGCGATATCTCTATTAGTAATCTGCTAGGCCAAATCAAATCCAAATTGTTTCTCTGGCTTACT
This sequence comes from Papaver californicum, assembly GCA_023531435.1. Taxonomy (NCBI): domain Eukaryota; kingdom Viridiplantae; phylum Streptophyta; class Magnoliopsida; order Ranunculales; family Papaveraceae; genus Papaver; species Papaver californicum. The sequence goes on from JAJJMC010004981.1 coordinate 342,178, forward strand.
GGGATTGATGCACGCTTCCGCGATATGGTTTTATTGGTCAGTTTTAGTACCACAAAACTTACATTCTGGTGACTTGTTGAATGCATCTGCCCTTATTCTTTATTTTGTGTGTGCAGATCAAGGAGTGGGCTAAGTCGCAAGAAATCAATGATCCGAAGACTGGAACACTGAACTCATATTCTATCTGTTTGCTTGTTATATTCCATCTACAGGTGTTATTTGTTTTCTGAATAAGTATTTTCAAGTTTTATCGTAATAGGAGTAATTTGGTGTTTTCTTTGGATTTGAAGAAGTAATATTCAGTATTTTGCTTCCACCAGACATGTGAGCCTGCGATTTTCCCTCCACTAAAGGATATCTATGCAGGAAATGTTGTCAAAGATCTTACAGGTGTGTGCATCTCTTGCTTCATTAACTCATGGGATACACAGTGAAATGTACGCCCTTCACATTACTTCTATACCATGATCTAGTGACATAAAGAATGTTTGAGAAAGAGCTACACACTATTGTACTTCAATTGAAGCTTGCTTTGGTTTCTGTTTTTCCCATTTGAGTATAGACACTCGTATGTGGTTGCAAGTTCTTGACCCAAGCATGTCATTGCATCTTCTCCATTGTAGGTTCGAGGGTCACTGCAGAGATAACTATACATGACATATGTACTGCTAATATAGAAATGTTCAGGAGGACTAGTTTCAGAAATACAAATCAAAGCTCTCTGCCTGAGCTTTTCATTTCATTTTTTCAGAAGGTAAATCTTGCATTATCATTTTTTAGTGTGTGCTACGATAGCCAACAGGCAACACCCCTTGTGAGAGTACTTCCACAAGTAGAGTGGCAATAGAATAGAGTGATGTCCTTTTTGTTGACAGATGTGCAATTAGTGAGTAGAGCCAGCACATTTGAGTCTCCAATTTTATTTATTTTTGGCAGTTTTCTAGAATAAGCATGCTGGCATCAGAGTACACAATTTGCACGTACACAGGGCGATGGGAATACAGAAGAAACAATGATAAGTGGACAAAAGACTATCCTTTACTTGTAAGTTTCGTAAATTCTTTCTACTCTTGCAAAATGGATTCCAAGAATTAGATAATAAGTACGTACTTTTCTGCACTTTGTAACCAACTTACACTGCTTTTGATGCTAATTGTTGGTTAGATTGAAGATCCGTTTGAGCAGCCAGATAATGCGGCCAGGGCTGTTTCCATGAATCAGCTTTCCAGGATATCTGAAGCATTTGAGAGGACCCACCGTTCACTTGTTTCATCTAATCAGGATAGAAATTCTCTGATCTATGGTCTAATGGGACGTCGGGTCAGCTCCCAACTTATTTCATCACATAGTAATCCAATGTTTTTCAACAGAGGTGCTACAGATTTCCCTCCACTATCGCGTGCTACACCCCAATCTCAGAACCAGTTTTACAACAGGACATATCAAACGAATCCCCCTCCCAGTGTCTCTATTCGCAGGCCAATGTCAGCAACAACTCATTTTCAAAGCCAACAGCAAAGGTGGGAGCCGAAGACCACCAGATGATGAGCATTCTATGTTATGGAGATACTTTATATTCATTCTGGTCTTCATAGAGTTTTGACTTTAAAATTTGTGTTTGTATGCTGGCCGGCCGGCCGGGTGAATTTGTTTTGGGTTTATGATACAATCCATCAACAGGAAAATCTTCTGTTTGCTGAAGTCACTAAATGTGACAGCTCGGTAAAAAAAACTCTTGTAAAAATTAAGGATTATTGTGAATGATGGTGAATTAGACTTTCACCTAAGAATTGGAATCCTAGGAATTCAATTATGGGATAATTGAATTCCAATCTAAAATTTAATGTTTGGTTGAGCCATGTAATTAAATTATCTTTGTTTTTATTTCGGAATTCAATTCCATTGCACTATTAAATCAGTGCAATAGAAATATGTTATTTTGGAAGGAATCAAATTTTTAGAAATCAAAAACCTTAATCACAAAGAGTTGATTTGTCCTGTTTGGTCGAAGGAATTTGACTCATTCGATTATTCAGTTAATGAATCAAAAAAATAAAAAAACAAAACAAATCGGTACGAGGGTTATTGACATACACCGATGCCAACTCAGTTGGTGGAATTTCATTTTCAGAATTGAAGAAGCGATTACTAAACTTTTATGTTACAGAAGATGAAAAAAATTACCGGGCATTATTCCTTCAAATAATGGAGAAATCTTTGAAGGAACTAAGCTCATGGACAATCAACTTTCAGGTACAATTCCTGAAGGCTTAACTTAACCAAGGATTTGAGTAATCCCTAAGCTCAAATCTGGAAACACCAGTGGACCTGCACAAGTGGACCATTTCCTTGAAAAAAGAGTGAAAAGTAATCAAAGCTGCCTTCTTAGTTCTGCCATTTGAAGCACATTGAACAAACTTTGCCAGTTCCATCATCCAGATTACAACATATTTGAGGGAGGGAGGGCGTTGAAAGTAACCTTTTGTCGGATGTGATTATCATTTTATTTATATGATACGATCATAGGATTAGGAGGGTAATGTAGTCATACAAAAATAAAGTTCAAAGCTCTTTCCTGCAAATCGGGAAAACACTCTGTAGCCCAGGGAATCAGAAGAAGAAACCCCTTTCTAGCGAGGGAGGAATTAACCAAAACTCACCTACTAACTTTGATGCACCACTCTATTTATCATCATCACACCAGTCTTAAAAATCGTAAGTTTCTTTTTTTTTTCTTTCTACTTCATGAATTACTGTGTTCATTCTTTCTGGATTCACTGAATTTCACATGTATTTGATGTAAATAGAAAACCCAAACCATCAAAAACTCATCTTGGCTTTTATTATTGGGTCAATTTTGAGAATTTTAGGTGTTTGGGGTTTAGGGTTTAACCCATTTATTAGACATTTTGTTGAACCAACTATAAACTTCTATTCAGGTTCCTGGTGGAAATGAAGCATTCTGGTTTTCGTGGGCTTGTTCCTAATAATGAAGTGAGTAATGCTCTTCACAGTCTAACTTCTCGAAATTTTGGTTGATTTTTTAGCCTATGAAGGTCAGGATTACCTTATAGGAATGCTGCTATGAGTAGTTTTATGTATGAAACTCATAGAATCACATTTTAGATAAGTTTCAGATTGAATTGATCACTAGTAGTATGATTCAGGTTTCTAATTCAACTATGGTTTCTCATGGTGTTTCAAATAGATATAATATGAGTGCGCTTCAACCATTGGTTCGAAGAGGGAGTGCAAAAATAATTAAGGATGACAGTGCTTGTAATCATGTCCTGGCAGAAGCAACAAAGGTTGCTGCTACTTACCAGTCTCACAACATAGATGAATTGCTAGCTCCAGAACAAGTTGCACTTACAGCAAGCAGAGTGACAGGTATTGATCCAAATTGTAGAGTAACTCGATAAAATTAATTAAAGTAGATAAAGAAAAAAAGGGAAAATAGTGTGTAGTTTGAATTTGCTGGAATAGTATTTGTTGTTGTGGTGAACTAACAAACACCCATTTCAATATTTTCAGAGTCGAACTTGAGTTCTTCTTTATCCTATGATAAAGGGTAGTGGAAAACTGCTGGAACGTTGCGTTAGAGACATACTCAAAGTTATCAAACCATTAGGTGGAGATGTTACAGCTCGATACACCATCATTAATGACTTACGGACTGTTGTCAGATCTATCAACAGTTTAAAAGGTAGTTTTTCGTATTATTCATGTATAAGTAATGGTTTGCGCAACAAACCATGTTTAGACTAAGCTAATGCATGTTTAGTGTAAGCTAATCTCTGTTTTCTTTATGCTTTAATCATGCTTAATGACTAGCTTAAGGTTAATTCTAGATAAGGTTGAAAACTAGCTTGACATATCCTATGAGGTGTCCTCCAACTCATGATGGAAAGGTTGGAATGACATGCGGCAAGCATGACTAGGACTCACTTCTAGCCTCATATGTTTTATATAGAAAAATCTGTTTTCATCCATCATCAAGTAATGTGAAGAAATAGAAGTTGATAATAAGTCATAAAAGGTTAAGTGTCTTGTGTTTTCTATTTCCTTATGCACAATATGTTTTTGGCATGAATCATATATATAGTATTCTTACTACATATGGTGCTGTTTTTGTATGTTGTTGAGCATATTAATACTAGGTTCAAGTCTGTTTTCAGCTTAATGTTATGTTACTACAGTGTTTAGGTCCTAATTGTGGTGTTTAAGGAGCTGGAATTCCAACATATAATACTTCATTCATGCTCATATGTCGCTGCTTTGGTCAGAATTCACCTGCGCCTACGAAGTAATTTCATTTACATCTGTGGTCGATCTATAAGTTGTTAATAGATTCAAATGTTGATAATTATGTAATGTACGCAGGTGCAACGGTTGAGCCGTTTGGATCATTTGTGTCCAATCTCTACACGAGATGCGGAGATTTGGATATATCTATCGAAGTACCCTGTGATTCACTTGTTTCATCGACTGTCAAAACAAATAAGCAGAACTTTCTGAGGGAGATTAGGGAAGTCTTGGGGAGGAGAGGTAGTGTGCATTCAGTCACTTCTATCACTGCGTTGATCTTGTTTCCTCTAATGTATTGTTTACTGTCGCATTAGTAGATCCCTTTATCAGCGCTCCAGCTTACGCTGTGTAATGGCTGAAGCATATAATGCTTCATGTTGTAACTTTTCATTCTCATAAAATGTTGGTTTCAGGTCTGGTCCGTGATTTGCGACTTCTTCTTCATGTAAGAGTCCCCGTTCTAATATTTGAGAGCAACCTCCACGGTATCTCTTGTGATATCTCAATCAGTAATCTGCTGTGCCAAATCAAATCCAAATTATTTTTCTGGATTACTGGGATAGATGAGCGCTTTCGTGATATGGTTTTACTGGTCAGTGTTAGTATCACGTGATACATTCTGTTGTATGTCAGCGCCAATACATCTATCTTACTCTTTATTTCTTCCTTGCAGATCAAGGAGTGGGCAAAGGCACACCAAATCAATGACCCAAAAAATGGAACGCTGAATTCGCATTCTCTTTGTTTGCTTGTTGTTTTCCATTTTCAGGTAATATTTCTTTTTTATTCTTGTCTGAATAAGCATTTTCAAGTTATATGATAGGAGTAATATTCACCATTTTCTTTCACTGTTTCAATGGTCCTCCCATTATTGTTTTTTCTTCCTCTAGACATGTGAACCTCCAATTTTACCTCCACTAAGGGAAATTTATGAGGGGAATATTGCTGACGATCTTACAGGTCCATACCAATAATACCATCTCTTCAGTTTGATTAACTCATGGAATATGTAGTGATGCTCTTATGCGGTTGCAAACTCTTGACCCCAAGCATGTTACTGCATCTTCGTTGTTGTAGGTGCGAGGGTCATCGCAGACGAGCTATACAAGATACATGCACTGCTAATATAGAAAGGTTCAGAACAGATAGTTTCAGAAATGTAAATAGAAGCTCTCTGTCTGAGCTTGTCATATCGTTTCCTCACAAGGTAAGTCTTTGATAGTTTTATTTTAGTGGTATCGTTTGGGTAGCATTCATTCCTTGTTAAGATAGCGCCAAAAGTATATTGCAAATAGATTAGAGTGGCATCATTTTGGGTGGTCAAGTGTGCAATTAGTACACCTAAAAAGGGGGGTGGTGTTGAACCTAGTATCAGCACTCATTATTATAGTGCTTTCTTGTTAGTACACGCATGAATTCTGATCTTTGTTTATAGCTGAAATATAGTATGGTTGGCAAAATTATCATTATTGTAAGTTTAAAGCTGATCTTCGTCAATATAATTTTGCAGTTTTCTAAACTAAATATGCTGGCATCAGAGTACGTAATTTGCACTTACACAGGGCGATGGGAACACAGAAGTAACAGTACTAAGTGGATGCACTTACACAGGGCGATGGGAACACAGAAGTAACAGTACTAAGTG
>JAJJMC010004981.1:353130-364120 GCA_023531435.1 Papaver californicum
ATACAATATGCTAGGCATGTGAATTCATGGGTTGGGATGGGCTAGGACGACACGTTTTCTAAAACAGAGGTAGTATTTGAGAGTATTGGAGTGGAGTTTGTGAAAAAATACGATGACGTTACTTGTTGTGTCAAATGAATTAGTAGACTTAAATACCATGCAGCAACGTTATTGTTACACACCTACACTATCTTCTGCTTTCGATTTTCCTTCGCTCCCACTGTTGCATTTATGATCTGTGTCAATTGTGTTAAACTTTTGTTGATTGTTTGAGGTTTTACCTTCCTGATATAGAGATTTGCTTATTAAATAGTTAAATCCGTTGGTTTGATTGCAGGAAAAATGAAAGGGATTGCATTCATTAAGGATCCTGATGGCTACTGGATTGAGATCTTTGACCTTAAAACATTGGCAATGTAACCACTGCTGCTTCTTGAGCTAAAGGTCAGCCTAAACTTAGATGAGAAATTTTTATTCTTTTATCTTTTCAATTTTTGTATATCTAAGAGTCTTTATATCGGCATGGCATATCTATCTCCACTTGGTATAACCTGTGCCACTCTGCACAGACACACCATCGATGCATACAACTAAAACTGGCTAATTTAACCTGTGTTGGTTGTTCAATTATAAGATGGATACAGTTTGCTAAAACATACTGATAAATAAACAATCTATAACTGGTTTCTGAAAGTAATTATGTGGTTATTCTCTCTATGGTGGTTTTCTGAAATTTTAAGTTGCTTTTTCATTTCTTCGTTGCCATTTATCTGAAATTTTAAGTTGCGTGTCCAAGGTTACAACTGTCTTGAATAGAGTGGAGGAACAAGGAAACGTGATAGAGCCACTTCACAACTCTGTAAGTATTTTATATATAGCCAATCAGTTCTTCCGCAAATTCAAATAACTTGTACGTAGATATCTACGTTCATTTTCATTGTCGTAGGAATCTGATAACCATATCTTGCCTATAAAATGCTTCTTGAAAGACTTCGAAGGCTAACATGTTCGCTGAATTGATTAATTGGTTAAAATACTCAGTTCAACTTTTGTAGACATTACAGGTACAATACATTTCTTTTTGTGGTTGCTTATAGACATTATTTGGGGAGTAATGGTGTTTGCTTCTTATATAGACATTACATGTATAATAAAAAACCTGATTTAGGGGCTTCCACATATGTAGAGAGGCTCCTCATATAAGACGAAATAAAGATATTTGAAGTAAAATTTAGAAACCCCTTATCCATAATATTTTCATAATGACTAAATTACCCCTGATTAGTTAGTATTAGTAAACTAATTAGCTAATAGATTAGGCTAAACGTAATTAATCTTAAATAATCTTATACTTAATGAAATCAAATCAAAAAAAATTTCTTTTTGGTTTGGTGGGAAGAAAAATTAGAAGAAATGTAAGATAATTTTGTAGTTTTTTTTAAAAACCCTAGATTTTGATTCAATCAACTAGAGTGGTGAGGTATACCTCTAACTTAAACTCTTGGTCTTTTAATGGCTCAAATTTGATGAAATTACGTATGAGAATATGATTCTTTTTTTATTCAGAGAATTTTACGGTTGGGTTTTCATGTCGAACCCAACCGTAAAAGTCATTTACGGTTGGGTGTTTTTCCCAACCCAACTGTAAACATAAGAAAATGGATGAACACCAAATCGTAACAGTTTTACGGTTGAGTTTTAGCATCGGACCCAACCGTAAATAATCTAAAAAAAAAATCTAGTATGATTTACGGTTGGGTTTTGACAATCAACCCAACCGTAAATACCAATTGTAGTTTTACTTCCAGATAATTTCAGCCAATATTTATGGTTGGGTTTAGGCTTCCCAACCCAACCGTAAAACATCCTTTGGAGCATTGAGTTTAAGGTAAAATTGGGGTTTAAAAATCAAAATTTTAAACTTATTCAATCATTTTAACTAGATTGAAGGTAAATTGGGTCATTTAAACAAAGAAAAACCGAAAACAACACAAGTACTAGAATCCAATTTTGAATGATCCAGGAGAATTTACGGTTGGTTTTTGGCTGAAAACCCAACCGTAAAATTGATATTCATATTTATGGTTGGGTTTTGGGTGAAAACCCAACCGTAATTCTGGCATGAAAAAAAAGACAGTTTTACAGTTGGGTTTTCAGCAAAAACCCAACCGTAAATATGATTTTTTTTTTTTTGTTTTTTGACTTGATTTTTCCTTTGCTTGGTTTCTAACTTGAAATTTTTGTAAATAAAACATGAGCTAGACAAATTAAAGATAAAATTTTTCTCATACATTCTAACTTGTGTTATAGAATGTATATAATACACTCACAAAAAGAAAACCCTTAGTTTGAGGCAACTGTTATAATAAACATAGAGTTAGGGAGAAGGAGGAGGGGATTGTCGATGAGTTTGACGAGCTCTTTTTTTGCTCTTAGGACAACGAGTACGAGGAGCAGCACCACCGCCACAAGTATGAGCACCCGCACGACCGCCACGAGTACGAGCACCATGTTGCACATCCTCGGCTTCATCATGTGTCTCTTCATCACTAGGTTGCGGCTCTCTTCGTCTAGTAGTCGCATCTCTTGTACCGGCTCTACTCCTCTTTAAATTTCTTGCCGTCTCATCTTCGTCTACTTCATGAAGCTTCCCAATTTTGGCTTGCAGGTTCTTCAATTGGTCATACGTCGTCACATCAACTCTATTTAGGCATCGAATGATAGACTCTGCCAATGCAAGTGCTTTCTTTTTCACCTTATTTGTCTATTCACATATGAAAATAAAATTTGGTTGAGTCTTTAGTGATAAATCTTAAAAACATTAATAACAAAAGTAAGTTACGTACCAAATTGAAATATGCTTTCTTCCAAAAACCATCTTCTGTATTGTTTCCTTCACCACTTTGAAGTATTTTCATAGTTTCTGGATCAATGTTAATGACATTTGGATGACCAAAATGACGATACCAATCCAAGTAATCTTCTGCAGCCTCTTTTATGCCTGGAGATGAAATTACCTCCTGCATTTGGATTTGGTAATCCGGTTGATAGCGGTTGTTCCAAACCGCGACCGAAGGCGTTGGGTTGTAGTTGAGCACGATGCTTGGGCCTTCGATCATCGAGTCTTTCACACACAATTTAAAGGCTTCGTGTGTTACCTTGGTTTGGACATATCCAGTTTGGGGGAGAGTTCGACGGGGGTTGCACATCACGAACCCAAACGGATGGTACAAAGGCCTGTCGTAGCCTGCCACGTCCGAGAATTGACGTAAATCTTCAACATCTCCATCATCATCATCTATGTTAATCTTCACATAAGGATCAAAAACAACATCTTCAATGGTGAAAGCATCAATTTCACTTCTCATCTTTGTTATTTGCACTTCTTTATGCTTTGCCTGAGTACCGGTGAAGATGAATTTCTTTCCTGTAGGTCCAGTACCATCACCGCTCGACTTCGTTTTAGGAGTCAGGCTCGGAAAGTGATCATAGACCCATGCCTATGAAGATAATAAATATTAATATAAAATAATGCGCAAAAAAATCTGAATTTAAACATTGAAATTCCAACAATAAATTACCTGAAGAAGACCAGTATTCCCGGCAATCTCATATCCCCTAACCCTCGAAGCTTTTCTAAGGTTGGCAAGTAGGTAATCCAGGCTGGCAGTTCCCCATGAGTATTCATGCGTCTTCTGGAGATCATCCGTCAACCACTGTAGAAAATGAGCGTTGACCATGTTTCTTGAGTTGTCGGCAAAGAAGATGGTGCCGAGCATATATAACAGATACACTCTGGCTGTTCGCATAGCTCTTGTTTTATCTATGATGACCCCATCCTTTTCCAACTGTCGGGTTCCTCCAAACTTCTCTCTGAGACTACGCAACAAGATCTTCTTGGTCATACCTAGACCTTTCTTCGTTGCTGCCCCCGGTTTATCTCCACAAGCCAATTTAAACTCTGATTCGGCTTCTCTCTTCTCCCATCCAAGTGTATCTTTGACAAGGACACAAAGATCACTCCATGACATGTTGTTGTCAAAATCTTCATACACAGATTTACCTTCAACTGGACAACCAAGAATTGGCTGGACATCATCCGGCGTTAGTTGTCATCTCGCCGATTGGGAGATGAAACGTATCAGTTTCAGGCCAATAACGTTCCCTGAATGTTGTGCAGGTGACACTGTCATACTCCAACATCGAATTGGTAATTCCGGGATCTAACCCGGTACCATTTACGAGAACTTGGACGGTCATACATTCTTCATCTAAGGGCCAATGTTGAGCCCTTTGACGAACCAATTTCTTGATCGCCTGTGTATGATCCTACCAAGAATCAAAACAATTTTTTTTTAACTTGAAGTTAAACAAACGGAAATTTAACATAACAAGAGAAGTTTTTAGATTAATACCCTCGTCTCAGCAACTTTGGCATCCCATGAATGGGGATAACCAAATAATATAGCAGACATGTCTGGGGCCTCACCCCCAAGGTCTTCCATTCCTCTTCTTAGGCAACAACACGTCTTTGCCTTTTGGAATATGTTTCCCTTTCGGTTTTGGCTGCTTCTTTGGCTTTTTTTCCTTCAGTCTTGGTTCAGTAGAAGCAACAACAATTTCTTTACCTTTGCCTTGAGGGACAAATTGTTCTCTGTCTGTCTCTTCTTCCTCACATTGTTGCTCGTGTGGTGGTTCTCTAATCACAAGAGCACCTCCACTGAACACAGGTAGATCTTCCAAGTCTTGGAAAACATTATATTCCTCTTGTGCAAGTTGAGGAGAACTACCACCCCCTACCTCAAAAGTCGTCTTATGGCTCTTTCTCAAGCCTCTATTAGCTACCCATAAATGAACTCCGTGGCGAGGGGTTGGAGTGTGAGAAATAGGTGTTAAATTATTACACCTATTCTTCTTATGTTTCCTACAACATACAAGCAATACAAGTTAGATAATTTCCAAGCAATTCAACTCAAACAACTTCAATTTGAAAATTCAGAATTTTTTACGGTTGGGTTTCACATATAGAACCCAACCGTAAATAATAAACATCACCTGCACAAGAGAATTTACAATTGGGAATTGACACTCCAACACAACCGTAAATAATCCTCACCAAAAAATTTAACTAACCATAAGAATTTACGGTTGGGTTTTCCAATCGAACCCAACAGTAAATAATCCTCAACAATTTTTTTTTACATATACAGAAATATTTACGGTTAGAAAAATGAATCCAACCCAACCGTAAAATTCAAGTAAAAAAATTTGTGCAAATTTTTTTACGGTTGGGTTCAAAATCAAACCCAACCGTAAAATTTCATCTTCATCTCCGACCCTTTTATTTACGGTTGGGAAAATTAATCAAACCCAACCGTAAAATTCAAAAAAAAAATTGGGCAATTTTTTTTACGGTTGGGTTCAAAATCGAACCCAATCGTAAAATTTCATCTTCAAAATCGAACCCAACCTAAATTCTTATGTAACCAATTTTTTTTAACAAAAACAACAATCAAACAAGAAAATCAATCACTTTTGGGTTCTAAAAATAACATGGGTTTTGTTCAATACCTTAGATACACCATTGTTTGTTGTTTCAAAGTATGATTTTGATTGTCACCACCGATTTGTTCTTCAATCTCTTGATTAGGTTGAAAAGTTTGATTTTGGTTGGCATCACTACTACCTTCTACACCTTTAGTATGATTCTTCATCACGATTTTTGGAGTTTAATCGACGAAGAAGTTTTCGAATCGATGATTAATCGACGAGGAATTTCGATGGAGAAGTTGAAATTGGAAAGGTTGGGTTACGGTTGGGAAACTTTAAGTTTTGAGAGAGTTTTGAATTGGAATTGAAATTGGGAAGGTTTTGTTTTTATTTAGGTTTTAATTGATTGAAGGGCAAATTAGACTTTTTCATATATAGAAGGGTAATATGGACATTTAACATAGCCCCTAGGACACCCCTTAACGGATTTTTGGATCACCCTGCCTCACATTGGAGCCCCTCAACAAATGTGGGAGCCCCTAAATCAGGCTTCTATAATAATGGTCTTTCTTTTGAATACTGGATATGTACTCAAAGCACTTTAATGACAAAAAATCCTGAGTATCAATGTATACATTTTTTCTTTTGAAACAAAATATCAGCTGAAGTTGGTTAATGAATCAGATTGAATATATTTTATATATATATTTTTTTTATAAAATTTAAGTCACCAGTTGATATTCCAATATATAAATATAAATTAGGATAATAACAAAATTATGGATATGATTTATTAAAGATACTCTTTGCTTATCTCACGGATAAAGTATGTTGAAATCATTTTAAACTATATAATATACCTAGTCCGTTGGTTTATTTAGCAAATTCTATTAGATAAAGTCTGTTGGTTTTATTTCCAACTACTTTTTTTATAACATACTATCCAACGAATCAAATCCATTGTTTTAACGTTATATATAATTAGTCCGTTGGAATTAAGGGTTTTGGTGTAGTATTATTTGTAGGGATATAATTGAGATAAATGCAAAACCTCAATCAGATACGTAAATCTCGTTGATTGATGATGATGATCGCCTGGGAGATTTCGACTCTGACAATGAAGACCAAACTGAATCTCCGTCGTTGTTCTAATTCTCCAGAAATTGTAGATGAAAATTGGGGTGGGGGTGGGGGTACCTGCAGAGACACTCCGATGCTAAAGTCAGATTGAGCTCTAGGCATGTGTATTGTGGAGAAAGAGAATAGAAATTGTGTACCTATTGAGTTGTATTTCAACCTTTATTTATAGGAAGAAACCAAAGCTAGTTATAGTCATCACAAATAACAACCTAGATTTGTAGTTATCCTAAATAACCACTGGATTTTTATGTATCCTTTAATATTTATGTCTATCCTAGAAGATCCATGTATGTCTTTTTTATATATGTGTTTATTTGAAAGATCTTTGTATATCTTCTCAAGATTTATGTCTATCTTGGAAGATCCCTATCTATCTTTTCAAGATTTAAGTCTATCTTGGAAGATTCACATCTATCATCCCAAAATTTATCTATCTTAAAATAACTTTTAAAGTAAGTCAATTGGGCTTCTCTAATAAGCTATATCGGGCTTCGAAATAAGTCAATTGGGCTTCTATAATAAGTCATACTGAACTTCCAACATAAGCCAAATGGGTTTCTATAGTAAATCAAATGAGCTTCTATAATAAGTAAGAATGGGCTTCAAAAATAAGCCAAGTGTTTTTTTTTAATAAACCGAATGGATTGTCCATATTAAGAAAACTGGACTTCTAAAATAAACCAGGTATGTTTTCTTAATAAACAAATGGATATAATAAACCAAGTATGTTTCTATAATAAACTAAATGGGCCTTTATAATAGCTCGGAATGGTTATCTAAGACAAACCAAACGGGTTTTTATAATAAACCACTGGGCTACTTTAATTAACCAGGTGGGCGTCAAAAATAAGCCATTGGGCTACATAATAAGTCGAACAGATTTCTATAATAAACCATCCGCATGTAATGTTTTAAGAGAGTACAAACATACATTATGTGAAAGTTGTTGTCCAATCAATTCAAAAACATCTTCGATAATGCATTGACATAATTAAAATTTATTTAAGAATTCAGTTATTTTCAGAATTCAATTATAATAAGGTTTCCATTGAGAATAGTCCCGTGAGGTGGCGTATTGAAAATAATTCCATATTAGGTGGAAAACTTAAGATCCTACAATTAATAATCCTTAAGCAATCTAATCTTGCAAGTCAGTTTTCGAGGTGAGTTAAGCCCCTGGACTTCAATATGGTATCAAAGAATGCAATTTAGGACGAGTCTAATATGACCGCACTTACTCCACATCACCTGATTAAATGTCCATGTGTTAGGCCCAACAAGACTACACGTGAGGGGGTGTATTGAGAATAGTTCCACATTGAATGTAAAATTTAAGATCCTATGATTAATAAGCCTTGAACAACCCTAATCTTATAAGAAAGATTTCGAGGTGAGTTAGTCCCATATACTTCAATAGTTAGTCCCATGTACTTCAATAGTTATTTTTGTTACTTAAAAAGAACTTTGAGGACTATTTTAATTTCTCATCCTTGATCAATTTTCTGTTTGCATTAAAGTTCTCTGCTCATCAGAAAAAGAATCTAGAGTTTGGAGTTGATATTTTATAAGCATATAAATGTTAATGTTTATCATGTTGAAGATCTAAGGCTATATCGAAGGTCATATAGATCAATAGAAAGTAATTAGTTGTCGAATACGGTTGGAAAATGATCGCATTGATCTAAATCTTAATGTATTACGGATATTATTGCGGGTATCGGGGCACATATATACTATTTTTCTGATATAGTTTTGTTTCCTATTTTGTTGTAAACTAGGGTTAGGGTTTACTTTCTCTTGTATATAAACACACCTATCGTAATCAATTGAAGCAGGAATAAAAAATATATTCTTCACAAAATCTTTATGGTATCAGAGCAATAACAGAATATCAAAACAGAAGCAAGAGGAAGATTGATAATGGCTGGCGGTGAAGGTAAATCAGATTCATCGGCTTCCCCATACATTTTAACATCTGCAGATCATCCTGGAAGTATTGTTACTCATGTACAATTAAAGGGAACGAATTTGAAGAGTGGGCTAAAGCGATGCGTGTCGCATTGCGGGCAAAGAGAAAGTTGGGTTTCGTGGATGGAACCATTGTGAAACCGGCAGACGAAAGTCCGGATATTGAAGACTGGTGGATGATTAATTCCATGTTGATAGCATGGATTTTCAACACCATTGAACCCTCTTTGAGTTCAACCGTTACATATCGGGATATTGCACAAGAGCTTTGGGCAGATTTGAAGGAGAGATTCGCGGTCGCGAATGTACCGCATATTCAGCAACTAAAGCGAGAGTTGGCGAACTGCAAACAACAGGGACAAACCGTGGCAGAATTTTTCGGTCGAATGAAGATTTTGTGGTATGAGATCAATAAGTATGAACCGATATTAACTTGTAACTACAAAGGTTGCAAGTGTAATATCACGAAGCAGTTGGTGCAAAGACGTGAGGATGAGCAAGTGCATCCGTTCTTGATGGGACTTGAAGATTCGGTGTTTGGAACGGTTTGTTCCACAATACTGAATTCAGAATCATTGCATAACCTTAATAGGGTGTACGCTATGATTGTTAGTGAAGAAAAGCATCGCGAAGTCGCGAGTAGTTATGAGGAAAGGAGAGAGGCTGTGGCATTCTTTACACAATCTAAAACTAAAGCTGTTGGTGGTGACCGTGCATATGTGGTTGAACAATGTAAGCACTGTGGAAAACTGGACATAATATCCAAAATTGTTATAAACTTATCGGATACCCGGAATGGTGGGTTGAAGGAGGAGGACGCGGAAGTGGAAGTGGAACTGGTACATGACGTGGAGGAGGACGTGGAGCTGGCTATATTGCTGGTCGTGGTACTGGTAGAGGACGCGGACAGGCTAGGGCGAATGGGGTCCAAGGAACGAGTGAACCAAAGGCCGAGACTATTGTGACTGAGGAAGACAAAGCTTCACTTCCCTCTTTTACTGATGAGCAATGGAGTACTTTGGTGAAAATGATGAACGTTCAGAAGAAGGTGGATAATTACAGCGACAAAGTTAACGGTATGATAAATTTTGATTGGATAGTTGATTCTCGTGCATCGCATCATATGATAAGGAGTTTGGAATTATTGACTAACGTGCGAGACATTGATGCGTGTCCGGTTGGGTTTAGGGCTGCACATCGGGTGGGTCGGGTCGGGTTTGGCCCCACCCGCACCCGACCCGCCAGTTGGCGGGTGACTTGATATTTCACCCGCACCCAACCCGTCGTAGGACGAGTCGGGTCGGATCTGACCCGACTTTACGACGGGTCGGGTGCGGGTGACCGCGGGTCACCCGTCATTTTCATTTTCTCCCATCTTTACCTTCCCTGTAATAACAAACGGCACCAACAAAGATTTCACAAACTAATAACTAAATGTAAGAGCTTAATAAATTGAAAATGAACATAAGGTTAGATGATGAGTTGTGAGTTGTTACAAAGATTTCACAAACTAATAACTAAATGTAAGAGCTTAATAAATTGAAAATGAACATAAGGTTAGATGATGAGTTGTAGGTTGTTACCAGGAAGATCCCAAGGTACACACTTGTTGAGGTACTCCGTCTACCTCAGCAATAGCTTTTACAGTAAAACTACTGTCCAAAACTTTCTTAATAAGGTAATATGTGATGAGTTCTTCATCAGTTGGGTGAAAACGAAAACCAGGTGGAAGATGAGTTTCATTGTTGGCGTTGCTGCTCATTTGAAATATGTTGTCCATAAACGAGGCAGCAGATGAACTTGAAGAAATGTACGTGATGAGAAGTTAGATTTGAAGTCTTCCTGTATAAACACAAAACCGGCAGAGAAAAGCTTTTTAGGAAAGGATTTCAGTCCCACTTGCTTAGGCTTCAGTATAGTATGGCTACATAGAAGTTATGTTATAAATTGGATTGAATTTCAATATTACCTCATTCAGCAGCTTAGCAATAGTTGCTCTCATGTGTAGACGTGTAGTGGTTACTGATTTTTTTCTAAGAACAAGATGGTCATCTTCCAAGGTCAAGAGTTGCCTCCATACTGCATTCAAAAGAAAATATACAAAAATTAACCATCAGCCAAACTGGCCATTTGATATTTAAAAGTTAACGCAAGCAGATTAACAACTTCTCTTCTCCTAAGTAACTTTGCTAAGCCGCGTAGTTCGCAGATAACTTATAGCTGTTGAAATAATACCTTTGGAATCTCTATTGTAGTTGTACATGTGCTTCTTCCTGCTTTTCTGTTTTGGGCTAATCTTCCCAGTATCTGAAGAAAAAAAAACACAACCAAACTCATTATAAATCCCCACAAATCTCATATCTAATTGATTACTACTAAGACAAACCAAAAT